>VMDR010036992.1:0-10351 GCA_007922815.1 Macrotus californicus | reverse complement strand
GCTTGGTGATGATGAACTCCTTTAACTTGACCTTATCTGGGAAGCACTTTATCTGCCCTTATATTCTAAATGAAAGCTTTGCTGGGTTGGTTAATCTTGAATGTAGGTCCTTGCCTTTCATGACTTCGAATATTTCTTTCCAGTCCCTTTTTGCCTGCAAGGTTTGTTTTGAGAAATCAGCTGATGGTCTTATGGGAACTCTTTTGTAGGTAACTCTCTCCCTTCCTCTTGCTACTTTTAGGATTCTCTCTTTATCTTTAATCTTGGGTAACTTAATGATGATGTGCCTTGGTGTGTTCCTCTTTGGGTCCAACTTCTTTGGGACTCTCTGGGCTTCCTAGACTTCCTGGAAGTCTATTTCCTTCACCAGATTGGGGAAGTTTTTCTTCATTATTTGTTCAAATAAGGTTTCAATTTCTTGCTGCTGTTCTTCTCCTGGCACCCCTATAATTTGGATATTGAAACGTTTCAGGTTGTCCCAAAGGTTTGTAAGTCTCTCTTCACTTTTTTGAATTCTTGTTTCTTCATTCTGTTGTGGTTGGATTTTTATTTCTCCCTCTTGTTCCAAATCATTGCTTTGAGTCTTGGTTTCCTTCCTGCCACTGTTGGTTCCCTGAATATTTTGCTTTATTTCATTTTGGTTATCTTTCATTTGTTTTTCATTTTTCGACCAAGCTTAATCAGTTCTATGAGCATTTTGATTACCAGGACTTTAAATTCTCCATCAGATAGGTTGGCTATCTCCTTATCACTTAGCTCTCTTTCTAGGTTTTGCTCTGTTCTTTCATTTGGGCCATATTTCTTTGTCTTGGTGCACCGGTCTGGTTGTTCTGGTTAACTGTTTCTTTAATTCCTTGGTTGTCAGGGTTCCATGCAGTTTTATTTTCTGGCACTTCTGGTTGTTTATTGACTTTAGATTCATTGTTATCCTCCTTTTGGTTGTGCAAGGAGGTAAAGGGTTTCTACCTATGCCTCCATCTTGGCCAGAACTCTCTTTGGAAAAATTTCTATTGAGATCTTCTGGCCATTTTTAATTTGATTTTTTTTCTTCCTTTTGAGTTGTATGAATTCTTTATGTATTTTGGGTGTTAACCTCTTATTAGCTATATGGATTGCAAATATTTTCTTATGTTCAGTAGGTTGCCTTTCAATTTTTTTAATGGTTTCCTTTGCTGTGCCGAAACTTTTAAATTTGAGGTAGTCCCACATGTTTAATTTTGCTTTATTGCTTTTGCATTATTGTCTAATTCATTCAAGTCTTGATTTTTTGTAAATAATAGGTCTTTTTCTCTCATTCCTCTTTTGGAAACCTTTAGAATCTTCTTTTGGGAGGCAGCATTGTGAAATACGATGGGTGATGTCTTTTTCTATGGGTCTGTTTTCATTCATTCTTTCAGATTTTCAGTGGGTAAATTTCATCATTTGGAATGACCTATTCTTCACTTTGGGGAAATTTTCTTTAATTATTTTATTGATAAGTTTCTCCTTTTTCCCTCTTTATGGAAACCTTCTATTATTTGGAAGTTGGATGTCCTGGCTTGATTTTCTAATTTTCTTAGTCCCTTTCTGCGATATTGTATGATTTCTTTTTTTTCACTCTATGCAGTTTTTCTTAAGCTTAGTTTCTAATCTGGAGTTTTTATTTAGTTTTTTACTCTACACTAGTTTCCAAGAGCTCTAGAGTTTTCTTTGTGTTCCTTCTTATAACATTTCTTTTTTTTGGCTCATGATTTCAAAATCTATTTTCTTTCTGAGGATGTATGCTAGTTTATGTACAGTTTTCATATCTCCACATAGTCTTTTTTTTTTTTTTTAAGTTGTTTTTTGGTTTGTGGTTGGTGTCTCTGTTTCTGATGTTGGAAGCTTGGTGCAGTTGTCTGGGAATCTTGGCTGTCTTTTTAAGACTGGAGTTGTGTCTATGGCTTTAATGTAGGGGGATCTGAATGGGTTATTTTGAATACTTAACATCACAACTTTTATGTCATTTCTTTGGGTTTACCAGTTTCCTCAGAGAGAAATTTTTCCAGTATCCAGGCTGGAGAATAGAGACCTTGCTTCCAGCTTTCTGGAAGGTGAATAGGGAAATAGAGCTGGAGGTTTCACATTCAGTGTGTAAGCTTTCACATCACCCCCTGATTTCAGGATGGTGCCCCTACTTTCTTCTGCTCCCTCAGTTCAGAGGTACTCTCCAGTCTTTTGTTGGGGTATACAGAGGGAAATTGCCTGGCTCTGAGGAATTAGGAAGGACATCTGGGAGATGGATGTCTACCTGCTTCTTAAACAGACTTTCAACCATTCCTCTATTTTCAGCTCCCCCTTTGCCTTCACTTCCAGAAATAGCTGGTGGTAGCAAGTCCTGGCGTATTTGGAGGTTCTATAGTGCAAATCAGGGGGATTCCTGGCTTTCCCTCTGCTGGTTTATGTTAGTTACTACTTGTCCTATGCTTTTCAGCTTTCAAAATTTTGTGTTGTGTGTTTCTCTACTCCCTTGTCCTTGTGGATTTATGCTTTTAAAACATCTATTTACTGTTGTTTTCTGGAGTTGTGAGAGGAAGCAGAGGCAAATACATGTGGTCAATCTTCCATCTTTGGCCAAGCCTCTCTGCCTCTTTCCATGGTTCTGTCATTTCTGCTGATTTTTGCTTCTCTTTCCTTTGTATATTATCCAGATTTATACAGCCCTTGATCTAAAAATTTCCACTGCTATTTACCATTCATCTCAAGCTGCTTAGTAGGGAACATCCCATCCTGGCTAAACCCATTAATGGCCCATTGCTATAATATCTGTCTCTTGAACCTGTAAGTCTACTCCATGGTCTGCTTGGCTTCTCAGCTATGCTATATGGGCCCTGATGTTTCCAAGTCCTGTGCTGTTATAAACTCCTGCTCAATCATTCTTTCTGTCATTCTTCCCTTCTATATTCATGAGAGCCAAGCTTACTTTTATACTATGTCAATCCTCAAACCCATCTCCAGCACAGCATCTTACCCAGTTCCATAAATATGTAGGCTAACACTGTAAAAAGGATCATACACTCTGTCATTAGCTAGATTGAGTCCAGGGTCTAATCTTTCACATAGGTTTATACTTTAAAGGACAACATAAGATTTACCAGCATGATTGGTAAAGCCGGATCTAAATATCTTAAATTTCTTAAAGTTAGGATTCTGTTACATTCTTAGGACTAGAAATGGTCAGCATTTCTTAGGACTAGAAATGGTCAGCAATAAAGGAGTGAGAGGAAAAACCACTCTCAGTACTATGGACTAAATTTAAAGCAATCAGGGCTAAAATTCCTCTTCTGCCTTTAATAAATAGCATTTTATAGTCCATGGTGAATTCAGCACAGTGATGTTTGGATTTTGTTGATAACCTATTGTAGGTGTTTTTCAGCTTATGTTTGGGCTGAAATGCTGTCAGCTGAAACACTCCATTGAGGCACTAAGTGCAGGATGGGAACATATGTGCCTTTGATGAACGCTGCTTTGCAGTGAAAATCACTGGGATTCCTGTGAAGCTGTATCTTGTGAACATTGTTATATAAGCTTTACCTTTACATTCTTTGGCTTGAGTCTCAAGTAAATAGGTTTATAGAGTAAGGGCCTACTGGGTGAGCAGGAGTGAAAATAGAATGTCTTACTACAATGGTATGTGGAACTTCTCTGTTGTTGGATAGAACTTTGCCCACATAAATATAAAGCAGAGAAAGACTGAAAAGTAGAAATCATAATTAGAGGTAAAAAGTAAACTTTAAAAGTATCATGATTGAAGGCTGTGCCCCTGTTAGAAGTAACCAGACTTTCAGGAGTATAGTAAAGAAGGAAAAAAAAATGATGTGGACTAAGGTCAGGAAGGTAATAGGATCTGGTCATTCAGGACCCTGGAGACCATGTTATGCTGTGGGTGGGAACCTGCAGAGGGTTCTGAAGAGAAAATGACATGAGCTGGCATGTCAACAGGGTCGCTCTGGGTACTATGTTGAAAGTAAACTCTATGGTGACAAGGGAGGGAAGGGATAATTCAGGGGGGTCTCTTGAAATAATCTTAGCAAGAAATGATGGTGGCTCGGACCAAAGCAGTAGCAACAGAGATCGTGGGGTGTGGTGAGATTCTAGTTCTATTCTGAAGCTTGAACCTACATTATTGACTGACATATAGATGCAGGGTGTTAAAGGAAGAGAGAAAATAAAGATGACTGCAAGTTATTTATTTATTTTTTGGTCTATGCATCTTTAGAGAAAGATGGTTATAGGCAAAGAAGAGGGTTATTCAGGAGGATGTGGTAGAATTAGGAGTTACATTTTGATAAGTCATGCATGTTAAGTTTGAGATGATTGTTAGGACATGTAAGTGTGAATGTCTAACAGGCAGTTGGATAGAGAAGTCTGGATTTTAGGGGAGAGATTCTGGCTGGAAACACACCTTTGAGAATTGTTGGCCTAGAGCTGATATTTAAAGTCTGGTTGAGACTGGTGGAACCCTCCAGAGGATTGAGTGTTGATGAAGAAGAGGCCTAAGACCCAAGCCCTGGGACATTCCAGCACTTAGAAGTTAGTAGACAAGGTGAAACCAGCAATGAGACTGAGAAGGAGCACTTAGTGATGTAGGAAGAAGCCTAGGAGTGAAGTGTCCTGTGGGCCAGGTGAGGAAAGTGTTACAAGGGGACATGAGTGAGCAGCTGTGACATGTCAAACAGGATGAGACCTGGGAACCAATCATTGGATTTTGCAGCCTGGGGGATGCTGGTGGCCTTGAGCAAGGTTTGATGGAATCATGGGGGAAAAAGCTGTTACCTTTTTAAACCTCAATTTTCTCATCTCTAAAATAGAGTATCATTACTCACGTCATAAGGTTGTTTTGAGAACTAAACTAATTGATTCATATAAAGTACCCAGGACAGTGCCTAGCACGTTGTAAATGGTAAATATTTGTTTTGTTGCTTCTAGACACCTCTATGCAGGTGGACATTAAATGCCAGATATAATCCTTTTGGGAGGTCATGCAAATTAATTAAGAATCCACCTAACTGAATGAGCATCCAGTCCACACACCCCGTGCCAGGCTACCATTGGAGATCTTGTCCTGCATCTCACCAAAGTATGGCTGAATGTGCACAGTAACTCGATCAAGCAAGTAATGACATGTCCTCTTCCTCAAGATCACATACCAGATATTAAAGATAATTCCTCTTGTTTCTGGATGCTTATCCATTCTAAATCTTATCCAGAGATAATACTTAATTTACCAGTTTCCTGTTGGAATTTGACAATTTTGTTATTCTTATTTGAAAATTACAATTGGGTTTGCTTTATTATCTAGTGTTTTGCCAGCTCTATCTTCCTCAAACATAGGTGTCAGGGAAACAATTATTTCTTTGGCAGGTTCTCCAGTGTCTTGGGATGAAATCTGATGGAATTGGAACATATGAACTCTTTTAGAGCTATTAATGTTTTTTTTTTAAATCGGTTTGTCTCCTGTTAGGTTTATGCCCTCTCAGCAATGCTCATTATAATCTATATTCTAGTCGGAATGCCATTCTGCTTGAGGTAGAGAACAGGCTGAGCAGAAGTGGAAGACTCGTCCATCCTGTGTGTCACCCCTCAGCACAGACCCACAGCCCAAGGGGCAGGTGCTGTGGAATGAATTGTGTTTCCCCAAATACGTATGCTGAAAGTCCTAACCACCATGCAACTGTGTTGGAGATCGGGCCTTTAAGGAGATAATTAAGGTTAAATAAAGTGGTAAGAATGGAGCCTTGACCTGAAAGAACAGGCATCCTTTTAGAAGAGGAAGGGACAACAGGGCTCCCTCTCTACCATGTGAAGGCACAGCAAGAAGGTGACCTTCTGCAAGACAGGAAGAGGCTCTCACCAGAACTCCATCATGCTGGAACCCCTCTTCCAGCCTCCAGAACTGCGAGGAAAGAAACTTTGTTTTTTTATGCCACCCAGTCTATGATACATGGTTATGGCAACCCCAAACAGTAAGTCAGTGGGACTGCTTTCTTTCTACTATTTGTTGCCCTTAACATTTTTTCAAATATTAGTATTTTTTTTGGCAGTTGGCGGGGGGGACTTTAGATCTCCTAACAATCTAGTTAACCATCTTCATAGGAAAAAAAATCACCATTTAGGCCTTGAAACACTGTCAGCTTCTTTAACTGCATCCAATATAGTACTTATGCTGAAGACCATCTAAAAATTCTAAAAATTGACCAGAGCAGCTATAAAGATGCACTTGTAGTTTATCAAACCCCTTTAATATCCTAGAAGTAAAGGGTAGGGAGGCTGATGCAAGCCTACTCTGCTTGCCTTCCTTGCATTTTCCCCCTGACTTTTCTTCTGTACTAGCAACTAGCCTTACTTCCTGCCTGAAACATTTTGAAATGTTTACTGTATGGTATTTCATGATGCATGAAACATTCCTCCAGTATTGATCGGTATGTAGCCTTTGTAACTTTTAAAGCTCGTGCAAGCCTATGGTGGCAAGTAGAAAGCTTATCTACTCCTCAGGTTTATGCATTAACAAAAAAACATGCCAGTCCTGTGAGGCCTTTTCTCTGATTGTTCCAGATTATTTTTAAGGTGGGCATTTCTTTCTTTTTTAATATTGTATCAGGAAGTGCTGAAACATTAAGCTATTATTTGTAGTCTCTGGAAACCCATAATTGGAAGATCTAATTTCAGATTCCAGAATTCCAAGTGTTGATTAGATGTTGCATTGTGGTCACATGACTCAGACCATGGGCCATTTCTGTCATATAAAGCACGGAAGAGGATGGCTGCTCACTGGGAACTGAATGGTTTAAAGATGCCAAAGTATGTGCAAGCAGTGGTGGAAGGGGCCTGGTTAATACTTTTAATTTCTCTTCATTCATTCTGTGAAATGCAGAATGAATATTATTTATATTACTTATATCTATATATCTCTATATACCATCGCCCAACTTATTATATATAAATATGTATTTTAGGCCGACACAACACTGATGTTGAAGAATGTTCATTATGGCACTCAGGGGGAAAAATAAAACAGTGTTCTCTTGGAGGACTTTCAAAGAGGAGGACGAAACACTTTGAAGAACAGCTAAATATGCAAGCTACAGCTCACCCAGGAAAGCCCGTATGGTGGAATGCCACACATTTGTTTGTTTTAAATTTTTTGTGGTTTATTTTCAATTTAAAATGAGTTTGTACTTTAATTAGTTTTGAAGTGAGCTAGGGAGGCATATGTCTTTTAGCAAACACAGAGTAATTTATGTGGTATCCTTTCCCTTATTCTTGGAGATAGGTCTGAATTCCAGGTAGCCAACAAGATGTGGTCCACAGAGACCCAGGCCAGCCAATTCTTAATGTATTGAGAATGCGTTTTGGTTTTTCTCTTATTCTACTTTGCTTAACTGAAAAGAAAGAATTTCCAGTGTTCATTCATCTATTAGTCAGTCCGACACTTATCTGACATACCTCGCATTAACATATATTTACTGTAGAGCAGAGATTTGCGTGTGTCTTCAGTGCCTTGATATATCTCTGCTTGGCTGTCTAACTATCAGGATAGGTCTCGATATAAGTAGAGATATGTAGGCCTAAGGATACAAAATCAAGTCAAATCCTTTTCCTGCTCCCTGAACCGCAGAGGTGTCAAAGGGAAACCACCTTATGTAGTTGAATCCGGAAGAAGTAAAACTTAGACACTTGAATGCACTTACGTATGTGAGGTGGGACCCTGAATGTATATCCTGGAATAAGCAGGATAAGAGCCCTGGTTATAGATTTAATCATATATTGCCATGTATGGCAGAGAGTCACTAAGAGGTCAGATAAAAAAACACATAATGAGCATATTTTAAGCTTCTAAGCACACAAAAATTATTGTTGGTATTTTTAGAATACTCAAAATCCAGTCGCAGACTGGATTTTGCAATGTAGGATGTATTTTAAAATGGGGCAACGTAGGATGTATTTTATTCATGACATATTGGCCCAGAACGCTGGTAGGTGAAAGGACCAGTCCTGTCCCTTCTGTAACCAGGTCATAAGCAGCCAGGGAGATGGGCTGTTTCAGTGTGATTCCCTGGCATTGTACTTTCCCCAGCACGGGTGTCTGCTCTTCATGTGTCCATAGATGTGTACTTCTAGAGAATCATTCATAGTCAGGAGCAATTGTTTCACTTAGTCGAGATTGCCCAGGATGTTGGTGACTTAGAACATGATCGACCAGGCTGGAGCCGTCTCCAGACCTTTCTCAATCACACTCCATTCCTAGGTGAGACCCAAAGCATGGTCTTCTTGTTGTGATCAGACACTGCACATTCAGTTTGGGTTTTGAGAGATTCTACTCACAAAGTCATGAAAACACAAATCATACTTACCTATATTTCAAAGAACAAGCTTAACTTATCTTCCATTTATTTAGTGAAGTGATAGAGTTTGAAACTCCTATTTTTGCTTTACTTTGAACTAATGATTTTTGGTAGCAAGAGAATGAATACGGAGACCTGTGTCCCTGAAACCATGTTTATAGAACATACTGGACCACATTGAACCACTTTTTGCTGCCTTTTTAAATTATTTATAGTTTCTTTTTTTTATTTTATTGTTTATGCTATTACAGTTGTCCCACTTTCCCCACTTCCAGCCCACCCCCACTTCCATAATTGGTCCCCTCACCATTGTCCATGTCCGTGGGTCCTTCCTATTTCATTGCTGAACCAGTGTCAGCTTCTCCAGCCGGCCATGAAAGATGTTTTGCAGCTTCACAACAAAGGATAAAAATAAAATAAATGTCTGGGAAAGCACTTTGAGATAACTAAAGATAGAGAGCCACATAAAAGCACATAGGCATTGGTAGGAATGACAAATTAATTGTGTGTCCTTTAAGTGGTAACACGGAACAATTACTATACTTAATTGCTTTATTGAAATAAAAAGCTCTTTTGCAGTTTGCACAATTTCTTTGTGTAATGAGAATGTTTCATAAATGTATAAATGAATGCATGACCTCTGATTTAGGGAGTCTGAGTAATGTTTCTCTTTCTGTGTTTCTTAATTTTATTTTTATTTTCAGACAGTATTTTTCTTTATTATTATTTAAATCCAGAGCTGAATTCCTAATGAGTTAAGTTATGATAAGAAGTTAGGGCAGGGATGGAGAGTAACATTATTTTTAAATGTCTAACAGCTTTGAATAATTTCTTGCTGTTTAAGATTTCATGATTTAATGAATCTTATTTTCAAGACTGTAATTTTTATTTCTTGATATAAAGAAAGGGAAATATGCCCTAAATAAGTTTATTCTGAAGCTTGTTGAAAAAACACAGAACAACAATGAGTTCAGTGGTTTAATAGCTGTTCTGAAGGCCTGAAGATTGCTGAGGGGTTGTCTTGGAACTGGCATCACCTTAGAACTGGTAAGGCAGGTGAGCAGACCGGGCACCACCCTGTGAGCTACGTGAGAGTTTCTGCACGTCATTGCACCCCTAGCACTTAGCTCACTTGGTGCCTTGGAATAAATAAATGAGCAAGTTGACCCCCACCCCTCCATCCCTGCTTTAACTTATGAGGTTCTGTTTTTCCCGTTTGCTTTATTGCACTCAGAATAAGTTTTCCAGAGTTCACTAGAGGAGTTCTAGAGGTGATGTAAAATATTATCTGGGGGCTTTTGCCCTGTTGCTGCTACTCATCAGTACCCTGGCTCCTCTCCCTGTCATCTGCTTTTTCTTCCCCATCCCTCTCCACCATTCTTCCTAGACCTCCAGCTCCCCTGTACCATTCACCCCAGTGGGAGTTGGTGTCCTAAAATAGGGTCAAGCACCAGCCTCTGTTCACCCACTGAACTGGCACAGTGATCAGAAACATTGCCAACTCTTTTTGGAAATGGGCGAGCTGAAGACTGCCATGCACTGTATAAGTGGAAGGTATAAGTAATAGTTTTATATAGTAGTTTATTGATTTGTCAAAGTAATTGTATCACCTTGACAAAATTGGACAACCTCAGATATCCTGGGACTTTGGCTCTATGGCATGCTTTCCTAAGCCTTTGATGACCTCTCTTTGTCTCCTTGGTTTGGAGATGCTATATTTAAATTTAATCATCTTTGATAGGCTCTTTGACCTTTTGTATTCTGAGAAAATGATCTGTCTTCTCACAGTGTCCATGGGGGACATGTGATGAGCAGGTAGATGATAATAGTAAGGATTTTTTTACTTCCGTGAGTAACTGATATTTTGTTTAAGGTGTCAGGTATGAAGTTAGGTGCTTTCCATAATTTGACTTATTCTTTCTCACAATAACCTTGAACTAAGTTATATAACTACCCACATTTTACAGAGGACAGGAAATTGTTACAGA
>VMDR010036991.1:0-10344 GCA_007922815.1 Macrotus californicus | reverse complement strand
GCATAAATTATGAACTTTTCTTGGACACAGTTCAAAAGAAATGTGTTTCAACTACTCAGATTTATTTCAGTGTCTCAAGTAATATATGATAGAAATTAAAAATATGAAGTACTCAAAAATTTGCCTTTTCAAAATGCTTTACCAAATGTGTTAGAGAAAGTTACAGATTAGGGAGATATTTGTAA
This sequence comes from Macrotus californicus, assembly GCA_007922815.1. Lineage (NCBI taxonomy): Eukaryota > Metazoa > Chordata > Mammalia > Chiroptera > Phyllostomidae > Macrotus > Macrotus californicus. The sequence continues at coordinate 10,159 of VMDR010036991.1, read as the reverse complement.
ATTTTAGAATTAAGTTATATATGAGAAAACATGAGAATTAAGGATCTAATATATTGACATAATTCCAGAGAAAATATTATCTTTCTCCAATTGAATTCAACTTTGAAATTTTACTAAAAATACACAGGATAGATTTTAAGATAATTTAAGCGCAATCATTTTTAAATGAAACAGTAAAAAAGTTCTAGCTGTGTGTTGGACTTTGATCACAAGAATCAAGATTGGAAAAATACCTGTGAGTTATCAAGTTCATCCTTCTGCTGGGGCAGGATATGCCGCAGCCCCAAGAGAGAGGAGTTAGCATCCCCGCATTTGCCAAGAGAGCATAATACCGCATAGGGTGCAAAGAAAGACCTTCTGGAGCCAAGCCAGTATAGGGTTTGAGTTGGGTCCAGTAAAGCCCTCGAAAAATATGAGTGCGCTTCTGTCATTGCAGCTGCACAGGTCCTGGCAGTCACGTTCTGTGCTAGTTGGAGCATGTGCAAAATCTTATCAAGAAAACCATCCAATAAAGATACATTACTGTCCTATTTAAAGAAAGACAAGTAGAAGAAAATAAAGCGAAACAAGTTAGGGTGAATGCATTCCTGGAATGTGTGGGAAGGAACATGTGAAACCACAAATGATAAACATGTTCGAGCAGGATGAACTATCTATTCTGTTCACCAGCAGAACAATGAGCGCTGCATCTCCTGCGCAGGGGAGCGCAGTAAACCCTCTGTGATGGAGATGAACAGTAGGAGATGGAAGCACTGTTGTAAATAATATCAGTGCAGGCTGTTCAGTATTCGAAGCCCTTTCCAAGCACTTGGATCTATTACCCCACAGCCCATCACCACTTGGTTGTGGATCAAGAAGCCTGTTAACTCTTCAGTTTCACTGAGTGTGTATGTCTTTGTTCGTACGTTCTCAGTCTCTTCTGTTGGCACTCCGCTCTCTCATCTCATTCCTTAACGTGGGACGGGGTGGCCTTATGTGGAATCTGGTCTGCAATTGGGTATGCTTTGCTTGGTACTCACAATGTTTTTTTTTTAAATAATGAGTTGTCAATATTTAAACCTAATAGCATCATCCAGCATTTGAACTTTCCTTGGTAAATTTTATAACAAGAACATTAGGTGAGAGTTGACTCCCAGCACTCCCTTTGAATGCATCTCCATCACTGTCTTTGAGCCTTGACTTGGAGTCACAATGTCAGTGGGTACGTCTCATCAGTTTATGCTATTATTATTATTACAATCTGAAATGTTTTATTAACTTACACTACCTGGCTGGTACCAGAAGAACTTGAGTTTGAAAACTCCACTTCCAAGTTTGGATTCCTTCATGATTCTGTTCAAGGACCTTTTCCCTCTGCCATCTCTCTAGGGGATGGTCCCCAGTTACCAGCTGTGGGCTGAATCTCCACAATATCTTCTTCCTGAGGCTCATTTTCTGTTCCAGATATTTTATCTACTTGCCTGTAGGATGATTTTATAATATACAGTAGGGTCAGACTCAATATGCATAAGCTCTATCTCGTCATTTTTTTCTCTAGATGTGCTGGCTCTGTCTTTTGTGGTCATGTAGCATGTGGGGCAACCAAACACCCAGAACCCCACCCAGAATCTTCAGAGACCTCATGGATTTTCTTTCCTCCCCAATCTGTCCATACACAATCTACCATGAAGACCTTAAAATTATACACCCCAAATTTCTTTCAAATGTGTTTACTTGTATCTGTCTTTACCCCTTCCCTTACAAATCAAGTTGCGATTAGGTATTCTTTGAATAACTGAATAGGCTTCACACTGGTACCCTCACTTCAAGCTGTGTGTTTCTTCAGTCAATGCCCAACACTCATTGGAGCGTTCTTTCAGATAAACAAATCTACTCAAGTAAGTGCTTTATGTAAAATGTTGTAATGTTTTCCCAATTCTCTTAGAATAAAATCAGAACTCCTAAACATGCCTCATTCAGGTCTGAAGCCCAGGATCTGGCTGACCTCTCCTTGTATTGCTCTTCTGCCCTCAATGCACCTTAGTCAAGGGATCATGTTCTCATCTAAGTTCCTACAATAGCGAATGTTTTTAATGTATCTGAGCATTCATTCCTCGTAGGCCCAATTGAAAATCCTGTCCTCTTGTCCCATGGATAATTCCTACTTCTTACTAATGTGTTGAATATTATATTCTTAATGAAGTCTTTATTAATTCTTCCAGACTATGTTATAAAGTTTTGTCACCTCCAAATCGTTTATTCCTTTAGTAATACATTCTCATATTTGAATTCAAATATCTATAATTCCTATTAGACTATGTGTTTGTATTCAAGTGCATATAATTCCTATTAGACTACATGCATTGGATAAGAGTAGAGTCTGCTTCATTGTACATTTATCTCCAGCATCTACCCCAGTGCCTGATATACACATATATTAGTCATGCAATAAATATTTGTTGTGTAAATGAAGTTATGAATGTGGAAATGTCCATGTATCACAGCAATAAGGTCTCTAGTGGAGACCACATACATTCATTCTTCTTGAAGTTTAGTATTTACAAAAATAAGTTCTCATTATTTTTACTCTATGACCTTGCTTTTCATTAAGAGAAGAAAAGTTGCTTTTTTCAGTGGTCATGGACAAAAGTACTTATTTTTATATTTACAGAAAGATGTAGGGTTTTTTTTATTTTTGGTAAGAATAATGTAATTTAACCTCGCTCTCTTTAAAGGAGGCTGAACTAAGTTCCAGCACCCCCAGTGCTCTAACATGCCCATGTCTTAGAGGACTAAATCAGGTTCATGACTAAAGAACCAAATTAGATGGCTTTTCAGGGAAAAGCTGAAAATAAATCACTTCATCAGAGGGGATCATTTCTATGTTCTGACTCTCCCATGCACTCATGGTTAAGGCCGTCCACCTGCTGTGTAACATACATTTAGGTTTCTTGTTTGAAAGTAATGAATATCAATATCTTTTCTATCCTCTTTACAAGAAGTGAAAGATGATATGAAATCAGTAAATCACAAAGCTCCTTAGAAATTGAAGTCAGATTTTTATTTAACTTAGTAATAAATCAGTAAATAGATATTCTCTCTTGAAAGTATACAATAGTTTCTAAATATACACTACAATTCATTGAAAACATCTTCTATACATGTACTACAGAAATCCTGCTCAAAAAAGGCAGGTATTTTGAGTGAAAAAAAGAAAACTTCTTTGTCCCACTGAGTGTGGAGATTTATTTATAATTTGTCCATCAAAACAGACTTAATGCCTTTATATTAGAAAGAGTGCATAAATATGACAGAGAGTTCCACATGCCCCACACACAGTTTCCTGGTGTGATCACTTGCATTAGTATGATACATGTACCACAGACAACCAATGTCGGTTTGGGATTTTTAACTAAAGTCCACACTTTATTCAGATTTTCTTATGTTTTACTTAATATCCTTTCTCTGTCCCAAGATCCCATCCAGGTTACTACATCACATTTAGGGACCCTGTCTCCATGTATTTGATGCCTTTGGTGGTTGTAAACAATACTTGTCAGGCATTGTGCAGAATGAGCCTCAGTTGGGATTTGTTTACTGATTTTTCTCATGATCTCATGCGGGTTAGGAGTTTGGGGAAGGAAGACCACAAATGACATGCAGTTCTCATCATGTATATCAACATATGATCAATATGTCTTATCTCTATTGACTCCAGTCTTGATAAGCTGGCTAAGGTGGTGTCCCTTAGTTTTCCCAGTGAGTGGTTGCTCTTGACCCCACTTCCCATACCGTGGTCTTTGGAAGCAAGTCACTGGGTGCAGATCTTGCTTATGGAATGGGCACATAACCCACCTCTTTGAGGGTGTAGTATCTCCATAAATTATTTGGAATCTCTGGCATGGGAGACTTATCTTTTTTCCTCCATGTGCTTACTTATTCAGTCATTTATATTAGTATGGAATCTAAATATTTATTTTATGCTTCGAGCTATAATCCAATAACACTTTTTTAAAGTGTTGTAATTGTTCTGGCTTTGGCCTTTTGGAACTTCGGTCAGGGCAAGGTGTCCCTTTGACATTCCTCCATCATTGTAGGGTTGGCCTGTTCATTTCTTTTGGACACTCTTGCCTTCTGGCACTGCCAGAGGCCCCCAGCTCATCTTGGATACTCCCCACCCTGGTCCCAGAATCCACTGTTTCTCTAAGGAGTCCTGGTTCTTTTTCTTTTTATTTTTTTGAGGGTAGTATTAAAAGGCAAAATTCAGGTGCTACTTATGTTCTTTGCTGCTGTGAGTTCTTGCTTTTTGTTCCTTTTAGCTTGCAAAGCAAGGAAATGGATGTGTGTGTACTCTCTCATGCATATACATATCTTTAAAGATATTTTCATTTGAAATAGTTCTATATTTATATTAGGATGAACATGAATTCATACTGGTGTTTACACTTCTAATCCAGTACCATATGAATCATTCAAACCTCTTGTCTTTGCTTAAATATAACCTCCCCCTTCAACAGTGAGAAATCTGAATCTCATCATTTGCTACATATTTACTTAATTGTTCAACCCCAGGATAGATGTATTTATCCTAGGATCTCTAACCTCCTAAATGATTTTTTAAAAATTAGTGTGAAGTTTTACATTTCATGTTGTTAGTTCTATGGCTTCAGACAGATTGAAAAAAAGAAACTTCTGATCACTATTAATTAAAAAACTTACAAAACTAATTGTGATGAAGATTCAGGATGATTACAGTGTCTCTGACCTGCCATGTTCCTATCCATCTATTTTGCTGTCCTTGATGTCCCTTATCCCATCTAATAGGACTGAGACCTTAGGAAAGAATATGACAAGTGCAGGGTTAAGAGACAGGATGATGACCAGGAGACTCCAGCTTCCTTTTTAGGAGGCATCTGGAAGAGGAGAAGGGGTACTGAGCGTCAGTCCATGGCGAGCGGGAGTGGGGACACAGGCCTCACTGTCACTTCCACAGACTTTGTATAGGACACATTTCAAGACTTAACTACGGTTGAAGTTTGGTAAGACAGGATGGAACAAACCCAAAGCAAACACGGTTTACCAGGTAAAGTTCAAATTTGTTTTGTTTCCAAGGTTCTTGTATGAGATTTAAACATGAACAGTTCTAAGCTTGTATTGTCTCCCAGATCAACATCAGACAGGAAGCCAAGGGTAGATAAATTTCAAATCTGTTTCTGCTGCTAATACGCCAGGTGTTGTCGTGTTTCATCCTCTCTGTGGGAGGGTTATGAAATGTGTGTGCTGCATAATTTGCTTCTGTACAAAATAGATAGGTTCATGTTTCAATAGCAAGATGAATTAATCTGAAAAAAACATCGTAGGAACTTGAAATAGAGGTGTATGGAAATTAAACTATTAATTTAAATTTCTTTGTCTTAAACTTTTGCTATGTGACATTGTAAAATGTAAAATTGAATGGAGATGCAAATATTATAAAATGTGCACTCAACTAGGTCAGCCAAAGCAAGCCAGCCGTCCTTATGGTTGGGTAAGATGTTTGTATGTGGGAAAGCACTGAGTGAACTCTAAGAGGAGTAAGTTGGCTTCAGTACTAAAATAATTTGTTGAAAAATTTAAAATTATGATAAAGCTAAAGACAAATCTCAAATCTGAGTAACAGTGAAATGAGAAAGAGAAGGAAAAAAGAGAGACAAAAATAAAAAGAATATGAGTCATTGTGAAAGCACTTTTTTTACTGATACATTCTTACAAAACCACAATCTCAGCTCAAAAAATGCGATTTCCGGTGTTAAAGTAAAGCAGTTTCGAAGTTAACATTTGTTTTTTTTCATCCATAATTTGTAATTATAATCCTAATAATTTATTGAGTACTTACTAGTAGTCAGGCATTGTGTTCATCTTTTTCTAGACATTACTTCATTTAGTCCTTCCAGGGGCCTCTGAGGCTGGTCTAATTATCTCCGGCCATTTCCAGACAGACACCGAGGCCTGACAAGTTTCCGTGTTTGTGGTTCATGGCCGCTCATCTAGAAAATTCAGATTGAATATTTAAAGCAAAGTTTCACTACAGAATTCACTTCTAAATGCTGTATTTGCAGCCCCTCACTTTGAATTTGAGAAGGAAAATAATGCCCCACAGTCTAGTAGGCTTCACAGCTTTGCTTACCTCCCACACGAAGGATCAGAAAACTCAGGAGTCAGCTCAAGGTTGTAACCTTGGAAGTTTCACAGGGACCTGCGTGGCACATGCCACAGGAAGGAGGGGAATGCCGAAGAAATGCCTGTGGTGGACAGTGGTCCATCGGGCTAGTGTGTGTGCTTGTGCATCTGTGTGTGCCTGATGGTGTAGGTGAAGCATCCTCCTCATTGCCAATGTTTCAGTCCTTGGGGACCAAAATCTTTCTGGCAAATTTACCCAACAGCGAGTTTGAGAAAAGATTTCAGAATCTGATTATGTGCTACAGGATATTGGGAGTGATGGAGGTAAAGCAGGTGTGAAGAGGTGTTGGTTTGAGGGTACTTTCCTTCATATGGAAAATTCAGGCAGCCAGAAATGCGTAGAAAGAATAGTACGATGCTATACACACTCCGGATACTTTTTTATGATACACAGTTTGGAGCAATCAACATTTCAAATAACCATCACCTCTAATGTGTTTTAAAAGATGTTCCGTCGTATTATGACCTATGATACTCAGCATTTTTATATAAGCATATTCTCTTAGTTTGAAGGAATTCACTAAGAAAGAAAATATATTTGTCATGTATTTTTCTGTGACAAAATGACTATGCTCAGTTTATGTTCTATTAAATGTAGTAAATTAGTAACAGCTGCTTGCAGTGACCGTTTATACTCTGTAGAGGGACAGAGTTTCCATGGGACTTGGAATCAGAGAATTGGAACATTTCTTTGGCTTCAACTCGGTTCAGCACTGTGAACCTCTCAGGACACTAATGCATCTGAATTTCCTGGCACAGTGTCACCCATGGTGGCATGGGTGTCAGCCACTCCTCTTTCCCACCCTCGCTGATGTCTGTTGTTCACGGCTAAAAGGGCAATGACAATATCTCTGAACTGCAGACACATTGCAGCTACTGTCCCTGCTTGGCACCAGACTGCCACCTCCGTGTGCCTACTCATGGTGGGTGTTCCAGCTCAGCTGCTGCAGCCACTTCTGTGTAATTCTGTGTGTCACAAGTGCCTCCACCCCTCTCCACCAGCCTCTCCGACACTAGAGCCTTGTGCTCCTAATGCTTTATGCAAATTTTCGCATGAGTTTGATTCTGCTCCCCACTCTCCTAAGTCCTCATGTGTGCGCCCATGGTGCAGCGGCGGAGGTCCATCTGAGAGGGTGACATTGAACCATCTCCCTTAGAATCAGCGGCCTGTGGCTGCAGCCTGTTCTCTTGGGACAGTCTCTTCCAGCTAAAGCTCTGCTGTCCGTCTGCCTCACTATCCCCTGGCAGGCTTGTTCTGCAGGCTTTCCACACAAACACGGCCCTTCCTGTCTTCACATCCCCAATACATCAGAGGAACACCACTTGCACCATAGATAAAATATTTACCAGGGTGCTCAAGCAGCCGGGCCCTCTGTGAGTGAGAACAAATTCCTCCTGAGTGACTTTTTGGGCTGTGATGCCTTTCTTCCCACCTTTGGACTGGAACTGCACCCTCGGGCTCTCCTGTGTCTGAGCCTTGCCAGTGGCAGGGCTGGGGACTTAGCCTCCTTAAGATTGAGAGTCACTTATAATGAATGAATGACATATAGAGAGAGCATATATACAGAAAGTGTATATATATATATAAAGAGAGAGAATCTATGGAGAGAATTAATTCATAAAAATAATTTCACAATTTAAAAATACTCTGAGTATCCGCAGAGAAATGATAGAAGTTGTTGTATTTTCCAAATTGTATTTGTTAAGGTGCTATGAATCCCTGGTCAGTGTGGCTCAGTCAATTGGAGCATCATCCCATAAACCGAAAGGTTGCGGATTCGATTCCGCACACACCTGGGTTGCAGGTTTGGTCCCCTGATCGAGGCAGCTGATCAGTCTTCTCTCTCCTGTCAGCGTTTCGCCCCCTCTCTCTCTGCCTTCTTCTCTCTCGAAAATCAAGAAGCGTGTCCTTGGGTGCAGGTTTAAAGTAAAGGTGCTATAATGGAATGAAGTTTGAGAACTTTAGGGACAGGCCACAGAGAAGCCACCTAATATGTGAGAGGTCCCCCCCACAGCAGCCTTCCTTGTGAGTCACCCTTTCCTTGTCTGTGTCTCCAGCACGAACTGATGGCTGAGGGTCTCCAGGCATTTGAAGGAGGACTCTGTGACTGTTGAGATCTGGAGCCAGGGCTGAGTCTCAGATTCTTTCAGCCGGCAGCCTGGCACTGACTTCACACACCTGCTTCCCGGGGACTCGGGCACACCCGAGTCTGTTCCTTCAGACCAGCTGCTGGTACACAGGGACGCTGTGACTCACACTGGCAGGTCGCTCGTAACACACCTCACGCTGTTCCCCGGCATCTTCAAATGACCAGGCAATGAATACCCTCCAGCCAACGCTTTTCTTCTATTCTGTGTGCAGATGTTGTATTTACTCTCTTCAGGTTTCACTTTGATATCTGTGTCAGGAAATACCCCAGTAAAGTGAAGAGCGGTATCTACAAATGGCTGATGTTTTTGTTCCTAATCGAATGCACATTGGATCGTCTGGGGCGAACTTGATACTGTTGGTGGCAAAGTGTAGACTGGAAAGAAGAAACAACAGGTTTCAAAGGAAAGGCAGCTCTTCTTCAAGGGTCGGCTTGGAGCCCTTGATTTTGAACCTATAACACTATCAGTTTCTTTATTCCTCTTTTAGAACTTAGTAAGATTTTTTTGAACTGCTTTAATATCTATCGTTTCAATCTAAAATAAAATCATAGTTGCAGTTACATTCACTTGAAGTCTATTTTATGTCATTCCAAAAATACGTACTTTGCACATGTACCTTAAATGATTGAGAAAAATGCAGGTTTCTTCCAAATCATTTTGGGCTTTTCATGCTAATGTGTAAATGTTTACTTTTAGTATTTGTCCTTGTTTCCCCCTTGGGCCCATGTAGTTGGGTCTATTACTGAAGATGACTTCCTCCATTTGTGTCAACTCCCAGTTCACCTGTCTGCATTTTTGTTGTTCTTTCTCTCATGTCCTTTCTGCACAAGGTCCTTCCCAAACTTGCAAGGCAATATGCTGCTCAGCAATGGAATCGTACCTGTTTTCTATGTTCATTACTAGTAAACCTGGGAGCAAAAGCACATCTAGATAAAACAACACACTCTGTACTGAGCTCACACAAATAAGACGGACAGCGTGGAACTGCATATAATTGCAAATAAGGCTGGAGAAATTAGCTTGAAAATATGATGGCGTTATGCAGAGCTTTCCCTTCTTGACAAGACACAGTAAATAAAATTCCCAATTGGGAACTCTATGGCAATTATTTTTAGTTAAACATGTGAATGAAAGTTTTATGTGATGGCATGAAGTTCCGTAAGAACCGAAAAGATCATTTCTGGAGTGGCAATCACTCTAGGGAAATTTTCTTACACGTGTTTTTGTAGAGTGTGTCTCTCTGTCCTCTTGAGTACAAAGGCCACTGGCGTGACATCTGAAGCATGGCATGGAAACAAGTGTAATATATGAAACAAGATTTCTGTCATTAGTCAAGTGCTTGGTCTTCACCTACTATTCAACTTTATTCTAGATATTTCCACGTGTGTTTTCTGTATCTACCCCTAACCTTGATTGCATTGCCCTTGAACTTCGTAGTCAGTAGTTCTGGGCTGTGCATGGGAGAGTCGGACTTGCTTGACACAGAATCGAGTATGCTCAGGCTCTGTTCTTCTTTTGCGGCCATACCTATTTTTTTTGTTCCTCTTCACACAGGCACCCACGCCATTTCCAGCTGCGCTTTTCTCCTTTTGACACCCATGCCTCTCATAGTGCCATTTTTCACGTTTGTTTTCCTCTAGTAATCATAATCTTTATTTAAACTCCAGCCCATCTCTATCCTCATAAAAGAGCTTCTTTTACCATGTGCATGTATTATTCTCCTTTGAAGTATGATAGAGTTTATTCACTAATTTATAGATAACTGGCACTTTTGATGTTCTAAAAAATTAGGATATTTCATGGCACATTA
>VMDR010036990.1:0-10350 GCA_007922815.1 Macrotus californicus | reverse complement strand
GTGTTCCTCCTTGGGTCCAACTTCTTTGGGACTCTCTGAGCTTCCTGGACTCCCTGGAAGTCTATTTCCTTTGCCAAATTAGGGAAGTTCTCCTTCATTATTTGTTCAAATAAGTTTTCAATTTCTTTCTCTTCCTCTTCTCCTTCTGGCACCCCTATGATTCGGATATTGGAACATTTCAAGACATCCTGGAGGTTCCTAAGCCTCTCCTCGTTTTTTTGAATTCTTGTTTCTTCATTGTGTTGTGGTTGAATGTTTCTTTCTTTCTTCTGGTCCACAACATTGATTTGAGTCCCGTTTTTCTTCCCATCACTGTTGGTTCCCTGTACATTTTTCTTCATTTCCCTTATCGTATCCTTCATTTGTTCATGTAATTTCTGACCAAATTCAACCAAGTCTGTAAGCATCCTGATTACCAGTGTTTTGAACTGTGCATCTGATAGGTTGGCTATCTCTTCATCACTTAGTTGTATTTTTTCTGGAGCTTTGATCTGTTCTTTCATTTGGGCCATTTTTTGTTGTCTTGGCATGCCTGTTACATTGTAAGGGGTGGAACCTTAGGTGTTCACCAGGGCGGGGTGGCCACGTCGCTGCGTTGTGACGCTGTTTGTGGGGGAGGGGACCAAGAGGGAACAATGGCGGTTGCTCCACTCTCTGCTGGTTTTCAGTGGCTTTCTGCACTACCCACAGTCAAATTGGGCCCTTCTGGTGCTGATTCCTGGTGGGAGGGCTTATGTGCGCTCTAGGACCCTGTGGGTCTCTCCAATGAGCTCTCCTGTGAGTCCGGGAGTTTCTCCCACTGCCACTGCCTCAACCCCCACAGGAGTTTTCAATCAGAGGCTCTGAGGCTTTATTTCCCCCCGAGCTGGAACTCTGGGTTGCAGGGTCTGCCTCGCTCCCCAGTTGTTCCTCCCGGTTTATCCTCTCGACGGAGTGGGACGTCTGGTCTGCAGCCACCAACTCTCCCGGCCAGCCGTGCCTTTCCCCGGTCCGTGAGCTGCCGCCCCGCCTCGTGAGTCCTCTCCACCCCTCCTACTGGTCTGGATGTATGTTTCTTAATTTCTTGGTTGTCGGACTTCCATATGGTTCAATTTTCTGTCAGTTCTGGTTGTTTTTTGTTTTAAAATTTGTTGTCCTTCGTTTGGTTGTTCGAGGAGGCACAGTGTGTCTACCTGTGCCTCCATCTTGGCCGGAAGTTCTGATTAAACCAACTTTATAAATACTTGGTTTACTAAGAAAATTCCTTATATAGTGAATGACTAAATGATGACTATGTAAATATGTATGTGTGTACATATGTATGCATATTATACATATATTCACTCAATAATTATTTATTGATCACCTATCATGTAACAGGCTCTAATCCGGGGAATGAAGATTCAATGTTGAATAAAAATCTCTGCTCCCATGATGAGAACCATTGCATCTGAGGATTGTGGGGGTCAATCAGTAATCAATACTATGTATATAAAGAGCAATAAATTCAGAAAAGCAGAAAGAATAGCAAACGTTATAGGATGGTAATGGATGGTTTGCCTCTATCATCAGTGAAAGTGCCGTTTGTATTAATATCTATTGATGGGGAGATATCTAGCGAGGATAATTCCACACCAAGGGCTCAGAAAATGCACGTAGTAAGGAGCTACACAGTAAGGTGGGAAGGAATGCTTTGAGCAAGAACATTGCCAATAAGAGACAAAGTGTTAGGAAATTAAATTTGAGTGGTAGGCAAGAGTGAGATCATAGAGCCATTGAGGCCAAGGCAAGTTTCGATTTATTCTAAGCATGGCTGAAAGCCACCGAAGGACTTTGAACATGAGCACTACATGATCTTAAGTAAAAAGATATTACTCTCAGCATGATGTAGAGAATGGACAATACCAGTGCAAGAGTAGATACAGTAAAAGAGAACGGCACGCAGTCTGAGCAATAAGAGTGATTTATTCAGAGGTGGCAGTGGTAAAAATGGAAGAAATTGACGAATATGATGAAAGTTCTGAGACCAGTATCAACTAAATGAGCTAATGGGTAAGACAATGAGGAAAGCAGTGTGAGGAAACAGAAGAATTAAGGATAAACCTTGGGTTTTGGGTCTGGGCAACTACTTGAGGTGGGAAAGTATGGAGAACAGAAGGTATATTTGGAGAAAATATCTTTTTGTTTGTATTTTATTTCCTTACATATGGGGTTTGGGATGCTTGAATAGCTAACCAAATAGCAATGATAAGCGGGCAATTGAATATATGAGTTTGAAGTTTAGGGGAGAGCTAAAGGTCAGCAATAGAAATGTTTGTGTCAGAAGAATGTTTTTGGTAGTTAAATGATACAGAATTGGATGGATTCACCTAGGAAATGTATCTAAATAAAGGGCACATATAAGTCAGAATGAGAAGAGGGAGCAACTAACATTGACTAAGTCAGAATAGCCAGTAAGCCAGATCAGTGTGCTTTCAAAGAGCTTGAAAACAAATTAATTCTTAAAAGACTAGTTCATTATGTAAAATGATATTGAAAAGTTAAATGGAAGACTGAAAACTGACCTTCGAACTTGTTGAGTAGTTACTTATACAAAACATACACATACTCATACATGTACACATGAAGCCATTCAAATTATTTATGACTCTAAATTACGTGCTTTCTACATAACTGTAGTCATGAGAAGTCAAATGCCAAAATTCCTTGTGTGTCTGATGCACTGAATGACCTGACTTATACTACTTTCTGCTGTTTCTATGCTTATGGTTGTACTTTTACAGCCTTCTGCAAAGACTCCCCACCCTGTAAAGTTGTTTAAATAGCTTAAGTAATATTTCATGCATTTAGACCCACTTAGATGACCTTGTAAATCTTTCCAAGCAACCATATTTTAACTGATGGAAGAAGTAAACAAAGTGAAACTTATCCTTACAAATGCTACATGCAGCAGAGAAAGTAACAGTTTTTACCTTTTTTCTCCAAATAATGTATGTGTTTGTAATAAAAAGGATGAGGAGGCAGGCCAAATTCAGGAGTTTTTATTTATTTAATTTTTTATCGAATAGGTTGTTTATTAATTCTTTGCAAGTTATCTTGCATTTCACAGTGATGGGTTCTGAACTTTAATAAAAGAAAATTAAAAGATGAAGTTAAAAATGATCTTTTATTTCTCTGTAGTTGACTAGTATATATTGATTGATCTATTTTATCAATAGCTTTTCTACTTAATAGTTAGAATTTTACTATACAATTTAATTTTGGAGATGGTCTACAGCTACCTTCAAAAAAGCCAATTCTTAGTAGTTATCTCTGTAAAGAAAGGAGCGTTTTAAATAATAATCGTAATGCAAAATTTGCAAATGATAAATGATTGTGCTAACAATAGCAGATACAGACTTTTGAACATTTGAAATATTGTTTTCTGGTATCGCTTTCTAGCTCTTTCTGTCCCCTTTCTTTCGCTTCCTTCCCCTCTTTTTAATTTTTTGAGGGTGCCCCTGGCACAGCACTCAAGAGCAGTCCATCCTCCAGCAGTTACATGGCTGCTGTGGCTTGGCTGTAGCCTGCCTCTGCCTGGAGCCAGCAGCAGACACTCACTGCATCAGCTGAAACCTGTGTGTCCTCTCTTCCTCCAGTAGCATTGTATCATTGTATCAGACCAATCTTTTTTAATTTTTGAGAGGCTTATGAGAATGGGGTGGAATCTATGGTTCCTTCACACAGGAAAATAATGCATACTCACAAATTCAAAAGATTCCACCTGTGGTCTCACTGTATAAGGACCTCTGGTCTAGAAGGCAGACAGGTTTAATGTTTATGACTTCAGATGCCATGGAGAGGGGTGCAGGGGTATAGGCAGGGAAAGAGATGTTTACATCCTCATGCAATTGAATGAAAATCTGTTCTTCTCCATAAGTTGGTAGAGCAAAAAGATGACTTTGTGAACCGCAAGAGTTAGCAGCAAGCTCTGCCTGTGCTGAAAGAACAAAGACCTAACACGCTGATTTACATAGAGAGCCTTTGCTTGGTCAGGTGTGAATTTGTTCTTTTTTTGCAGTAATACAGTAGATGCCTCTGGTGGCATTTGGTAGTCATTCCTGGGTCATGGCAGGGATTAGTTTCAGTCAATAGAGAGGATGCTACCCCCTGGCCATCAGAGGTTTCTGTAGCAGCACTGTCTAAAAGCAAGTTCTTAGGAGGTCTTCTTTTCAGCTTTGCTCAATTAAGCATGATTCAGAAACACAACCAAAAGTCTGATCATCTTATATATCAGTATCTCAGATCTCATCGTACGCATTGAGCTTTCTTTGTATTTAGAATTCACCAAATGATATCAATTCTCAATCCTTAGGACACAATCATGGCACGCTATAGATGCTTACTACCTGATAATTCATCTTTTAAACATTTTTTTATAACCAACAGGCCAACATCAAAGAGAAAATTAGCTGTTTTACCATAAATTATTTAAACTACCCTAAAGCAAAAACTGATATAAATCACATATTTAAAACAACATTTATGACTATTTTTCACAGCTGTGTCCCATAGCAGGAATGACAAATATATGATGGATTTTGATGAACAGTTGGATTCTCTTGAATAGAATGATGAGGTACTTTTAATTTTTTTTTTAATTGCAAATACCTGTGTTATGTAAGGGAGACAGTAACTTGCAAATGAAATTTTAGGGGCTACTTTTGGGTGAGAACAATGAAATATAATCTTTTAATTTCAAGCAATTATATTTTTCAAGGCCTGATAGTTGTGGGCTGAATGAATGGATGGATGACTTTCTGGGATAACTGGATACTAGCTTATTAAATATTCATGAAGTTAATGTTACTTTTACTTTGTCAAGGGACACGGGGCATGTTTAATTCCAACAAAGTTTTTTTTTTAAATATATTATTTACAAGTTCAGAAGAGAACTGGAAAAGAGGCTATGAATAACAGGGGGAATTATTTTCTCATTAACAAGGCAATGATAACAGCCCTTGACAAAACAGAACAGAACAAAATAAAAATATGCACATTGAGGGTGTTTGCTTATGAAAGGTGGTGCTTTTAAGGGAAGATAGAGACAATATTATTTAGTCCTATTGAAACTGTTACTCACAGAGAAATGTGAAGCCTGGGTGCCCCTTCCTCATGGGTGGTAGTTCTTTTCTCTCAGTCACAGAGGTGTACCCACCACATCCTCATTTATGCCACTTCTTTCTATCACCAAATAAATGCAGTGTCATTTCAGACAGAACTGATGTTAATAAAATTAGTCGGTCACACATTGGAGCATTTATTGAGATCCTCTGCTTGTACATTTCCAGATCACAGTTGAGAAAGAAAACAACCTGTAGACCAATGAGAAAGTGCATCAAAAGCTGCAAGGGCAGCACATTTTTTTCTAATACCATCTCTTCTGGGAAACATTACCCTCCTGTGCTCTTCCAGACCATTGATTCCATTCTGAACCCATAAAAAAGACATTATAAATCAAGAGAAGGAGGTACTGGTAGAATACTATGAATGGTTTATAAGTTATTTTGTGAACAAAATTGAGACCATTAGAGCTGCTGAGAAGCCTTCTACCTCTAATCATATTTTCCATTAACGAAGTCTTCGCCCACTCTAGAAAGATTTTTACAGCAGCATCATACAGTAGAATTCTAAAGCATCAAAAAGGCAGAGCTAACCAGTTGCTACCCACTCTGTATATCTTGTCAAGGTGCCAATACCCAATAGGGGTAGGGTACCCCTTCCTCTTGACATTTTCCCGGGACATGAACCACTAATTAGATCTCTCTAATAACCAAACCCCCCCCAAAAAATCCCAAAACCTGATATAATAAAAATGATACAAGATTAAAAAGTAGTAGATTGTAGATTAAGTCTTAATTCCACTTCAAGTTATTTGTACAGCCTTAGGAAAAATTACTTAACAAAATGGAGCCTCATTTTCCTTATAAGTACAAAGCTGAAGATGAAACCATAGGTATCTCATAAGATGCTACAGAGGAAAAAAATGAGATGGTAATGTGGAATTATTTTAAAAATTGAAAAACACTTTTGAATATATGAGTAAAAACAAAACATTATATTCATCATTAACTGTTATCTGGTTATATTTCCATTATTATTTCTATAGTGTTCTAAATTTCCATTTTCTTATCCTAATGAATTCTATGCATATACTGAGGCTATATTTTTTATTTCTAGGTTTTCATAGACTTTAGCTGTTCCCAGAGCCTAGTGGCCATTCATCCTCTTCTGGGTAATAGTTCCCCAATTTCTGTCTAGGACCATGCTTTTCTTAACCGTGCATCCATATTACTTCATATATTTCTGAAGGTCTTGACTGTACCTCAGTGGCAGGTGACATGTAGAAAGCAATCGGTTTTGTGTTTATTTGGCTTCAGATAACTGATTAAAGGATTGTCCTTTAATGAAACTTAAGCGGGAAAAGCTCTTATTCTTTCTCACTTGATAAAACTGGGAAAGATGTAGCCCTGAGAACTACTAGCAGCCATCTTGTGACTATGTCAGGGAAGAAAGTCTTCGGGGAGGCTGCAGACCTACCACATGCAAGACAAAAGCAGGTTTCGATGAGATTGTTTAAAACTCCATGTCAAGCTGGAACTGAATCCATATCTGCCCTGTACTCTTTAGTTACATGACCCAGGAAATGCCCTCCCTTTCGCTCAGTCAGTTTTGATTCTGTGCGAACAAAATAACTCAAATACATAAAATAAATACAATTTTCTGAATTATATTCTTGAAATCTAAATTTTGAGTGTTTCTGTGTGTTTTCAGGCATTCTCAGAAGACCTTTATGACTTTATACACTTAACCCTCTCACCGAGCTCTCTAGGATAGATATTACTTTTATTCTCACTTTAAAGATGAGGGACGCAGGAGGCGATTGCTCAGAGTCACACAACTAGTTAGGGAAGGAATCAGGATACAGTTACAGTCTGTCAAGAGAAATGATACTTTTTACTCAATAAGGGTTCCATTTTTTAATGGAAAAATTCTTCACAACACAGAATCCAGGGGCAAGAATATTGAAATTCTTGGACAGTCTTGGAAGTCTTAACTACATGAGCTCTTCCCTTGAACATGTCTTCTTTATGGGAATTGGTGGAAACCAGGAAAAGAGAGACTCCGTGAGGGCTGCAAAGTTGTCCTTAGGGTAGAGATTAGGCTAGTGGGAAACGGAAGTAAAATAGAAGATTTCCATGGTGGCAAAAGGAGAGAGGTTTTCCTCTGATTGCATCCAGGAATTCCACTGTAACACAGCTTGCCTATGAATGGAGTATGAAGTTTTGGAACCTAAACAATTCTAGAGTGTTTTCTGCCATAGCTTCTACCCAACTACCTTGACTGTGAGTAATTCCCTGCTCAATCCTGCTGACACCAGAGATGCTGTGGTAGAAAACCCTGAAGGGGAGCAGAGGGGAGCTGCCTGAAGCAAGGTGTTCACACTCGCTCTGGTGGAAACTTAAAAATGTGGAAGAGAATGTGTTATAATCATAAAGTCCTGTAGTTCTGATTCTTGAGGACTTTTAAAATACCTGGAACTTTATGTGACTGAATTAGGCCATTTTTAGCAAAGTTTGAGGACTTATCTTATGCTGGACACACAATCCGCAATCATGGCTGAGCTCTCCTAATAGTTATAAATGCACGGCATAGTCCGATAGGGTTCACTTCTTTGTTCCTAGGTGGTTACATATCATCACTCAAAGGAATCACTTAAGATAACATTGATGTATGAATTATTTTTCCTGACCAAAAGGAAACTCTTTCCAGTCAATTGACACTCAGTCTTGAGTGTCTGAATGTCTCAGAGTTAAATTATTAGAAAATGACATTGAAACTAGGGAAGGTGTTTTTTTTTTTCTTTATCTATCTTCTTAGTGACTTTAGTACACAGAGGAATGTATTTTCAGTACTCACTAAATTTGAAATAAAAACAATTTTCATTTAAAATTCAGAATAATTTTCAATGTCAAATTCTAATTTCAAATGTCATCGCTACTCCATTTTAAATAGCAATAGCAGTTCTCACCCCCTTCCTTTCTGGATCCCAGAACCAATGCCGCCTTCAAAGGGAGAGTGAGGCTCTAATTCTCATCCCCATTATATCCTGACTGGAAAGCTGCGCCACATTGTAGGCTTTCTTGACTGTGTGCTTATGCAATGAGTCTTATCTTTACATGTACTATATTTGTCAGGTTCAAGACAACTGAAGAAAAGCTCAATTGCTATTATAAACATTTAATTTAAAAGTCTATAATTAAAGAAGGGCAACTGTATTGTTTGACACTTGAAGCATTGGCGATTTGGAGGCACACCAGTGTTTAACTGTGCTAGTTCAGGGTAGTAATTTCAAAGGTGAGATAAGTGGAGAGATGAGGCAATGGATCCAAATAGAACAACCCTCCCCCCTCCCCAAGAGACATTGCCTCATATTTTCGGGCCTCATATCTTTGCTTCCACCTAACCACACTGGTAGAATTCTTATCTCTAAGAAAGAATGAAGACTACAGATTCAAGTGGAAATAGCATTGGAGATAGGAGGCGCCTCAATAAGCAGATATTTTGATCCTTGAATGCTGACCCTGGTTCCCTTGAAATTCTTCATATTAACCCACCTAGTATTTGTCATCAAAATTAATCAAGAACAGTTACCAAGGGAATCAAACTCTTAACATCTTTCACTTTCTCTAGGCTTCTTTCAAAATGAATATAAAAATGGCTGTCAATTATTTAGTAACTGTTAGATGCCAGGCACTTTACTTAGCACATCCCTGGCATGAGTCCCTTAATATAGGAAAATAAGCACCTCATTCTCAATGTAATTGAATTAGGTATGAGAGTTTAAGTTATTTTCAGGATCTGAAATTGATACCAAATATAGATAGCGTATCAGCGGTCTTTAAAGCTTCCCTGTGACCAAATACACAGGTAGAGGTTTGGAATTCCCATTTACTAAAATCCCGCACAGACCTGATTGTTTCGGAAGAGCAGGCCTTTAGCTCTCTTTTCTCAAACCATGCTCATGTTTCTTCCTCCAGCTTCAGTTTCTAGCTCTTCAGCTCCCAAATTATATCTCTGGCTCTAGTCTTTCTCTGTCTTTCAGAATTGTTGCCAATTTTATTTTATTCTTAAAAACCTTTTTTTAAATTTTGAAATAACTTTAAATTTCCAGAAGAGTTTGAAAGATAGTGGAGGAAGGCCCCAGATATTCTTCACCCAGCTTCCCATACCGTTGACATCTTATGTAACTATAGTTGAATTATCACAACTAAAAAATTAGCATTGATACACCACTATTAACTAAACTACAAGTTTTATTTGCATTTTATCAGTTTTGTACTAATGTCTTTTCTCTCTATAACTGTCTAGGACACAACATTGCATTTAGTCATCACATCTGTCTCTTCTCGTGTATGACAATTTCTGTTTATCATGACATTCACATTGTCGATCAATTACTGTGCTTTGTAGAATGCCTCTCGGTTTCATGTGTGGGGTTTTCTCCTGGCTAGACTGGGTTTATGGGTATTTGGAAAATAGCATAGAGATGAAACAAATGCATTTGCCATCTCATTTTATGTCTTACTGTTCATAAATTTGACTTTGGTCACTTGGCAAAGTGAAACTTACTTTTTAGGATGTTTAGTATACATTAACACATCTATAGGTTGATGTTATTACCACCACAATAGGATGCAAAAGAGTGCAATCCTCTCAAAAAAATTTCCTCTTACTAACACTTTATAACCATCCCATCTCTCCCCCTAACCCCTGACGATCTCTGATCTGTCCTCCAATACTATTGCCTGTCTTTTTGAGACTGTTGTATATATGGATCAAAGACTATGAAATGTGTGAAATTTGACTTTGATATCCATTAGTTAGTGAATTTATGTTCATTAAATATTTATATAAATTCTACAATAAAAACTTTCTAAATATTTTATACAACTTTTAAAAATCAATTAAGAGAAGAAAGCAGAAGAAAACTATACATGTATTTATGTATGTATATATGCACATACCTAATTGCCTAAATAGTTACTATTACTAGTGTTCTATATTTCTTCACAGATATAAATTATTGTCTAGTATTACAGTATCACTTTATTTTAGCCTGAAGAACTTCATTTAGTATTTGGCTTCCAGTAACAAATTCTCTAAGTCATTTTTTTTATCCTGAAATACCGTTATTTTGCCTTTGTTATTAAAATATAGTTTATTTTGGTAAAGAATTGTTAGTTCACATTTTATTTTTTTTCCTTTTACTGTTTTGTCTATGCCTTTGTACAGGATGGGGCAAAAGTAGGTTTACAGACCTGGCCAGGT
>VMDR010036989.1:0-10351 GCA_007922815.1 Macrotus californicus | reverse complement strand
GCCTCAACCCCCACAGGAGTTTTCAATCAGAGGCTTTGAGGCTTCACCTCCCTGAGCCGGAGCTCTGGGTTGCAGGGTCCGTCCTGCTCCCAAGCCGTTCCTCCCGTTTATCCTCACGAGGGAGTGGGACGCCTGGACCGCAGCTGCCACCTCTCCCGGCCAGCCGCGCCTTTCCCCGGTCCGCCAGCCGCCGCCCGCCAAGCGAGTCCTCTCCGCCCCTCCTACCGGTCTGAATGTATGTTTCTTAGTTTCTTGGTTGTCGAACTTCCATATGCTTCGATTTTCTGTCAGTTCTGGTTGTTTTTTGTTTTAAAATTTGTTGTTGTCCTTCTTTTGGTTGTGTGAGGAGGCACAGTGTGTCTACCTACGCCTCCATCTTGGCCGGAAGTAAATGAAAATTATTATTTCTCAATTGACTTAGGGGATGTTTTGGCCATAAAATGTTTTGCATTTTATTTAGCTAAATATGTCTGTCTTTTTACTCCTGAGTCTCTTGACTTGATTAGGATGGTTTGGCCCACCCATCAATATTAATATATAGTTTTCATTCTGTTCACCTAAAAGGACTGGTTACTCTTCTAGTGAGTAGGTAATCCCCCAGATTTTATGTAACACGACAGAGGTAGGGGATCAACTTCATTTGTTCCAGGTGGTTGTTTATTTTTCTAGCTTTTATTCAAAAACCCAACCTTTCCAAATATATAGAAATACAGCTTACCGTGTGTTAAATGCACTTATATACTGCAGCCTAATTCCTGATTCATCCAACAATAAAACGGAGCCTCTGCTTTGTCTCCACGTCTAGGAACATTACACACTACCTTCTGTGTGTATGCCTTTGCCAATTTAATTACTAACACACGTTGAAATTTATGTCTTGTTTTCATTACTTTTTGATGGTCCCCTCATTTTCTTTAACACAGTTGCTAAATCACTCTGTCTAACCAGGTGTTATTCTCCTGCCATTCCTTTCATTACTTCACTTTTACTTCAATGTGTTCCTGGGTAAGTGCACATGTATACACGTACATCTGTGAAAACACAGAGGTGAACAAAGCAGGTAGAGCCCTGCTTGTTCAGATCTGGCATTGTTTTGTTTTGTTTTTAATTTAGCAGATTTCGTTTGCTTATTTTTTCAATTTTATTTTTATTTATTTTTTATTTTTATCTCCACACTCTTTTTTAATTGTTGTCCCAGTACAGTTGTGTCCATTTTCCCCCCACCACTCCCCTCCACCGCACTGTGATGGTGGAAGCAGAGTACAGTGAAGTAGATGTCTGCAGGATAACGTGGTTGAGCTGAAGTCACACAAAGAAAGTTACTCAGTGTAAAAGGGTGGATTGTCATGGTGTGTGCAGGCTGTATTAGTCACGTCCTGGGGAGGCCTTTGCATGTTGGATGAAGACCAGAACCAGCATTAGACGGTGCCTACTGATTTGCCAAAAATGAGATCCAAAGCCAAAGTCCAAGAAAAGAAAAGGGGCCACATGAGAAAAGTGAGGGAGGGGTTTGTCTCATCTGCATTTTAACCTTATAAAAACCCACTGGTCAAATAACTATAGCATAGGCACAGGAAAAGCCAGTCTTCTACTGCTTGATATTAAAAATATTTTCTTTTGTAAAATAGAATTTATTTGTTGGTCAGCTTTCACTTGGGGTAGTTGATCTGCAAGGTGTTTCCACACCATGTGCTGATAACTACCTTTGTGTTTTGGACAAATATATCTTTTCTCCTCTCTTATTTTTGCTTGAGTTCGAGGAAGTGTAGTTAGGGTTGGGAAGCTGCCAGAATCCAGTTTTCTTCCTCATCATCTCCCAGGGACCACCTAAGCTTATTATCAATAGATCTTTTTTCTTCCTCATGTCCATTTTATTCCTCTCCCTCTACATTTATGTTTCTTTAAATACAGGCCATAAAATGGACATTCCAATATGGAACCCCAAGCTTATTTGTCCATGGGAAGAGTACCATAGGAATATCGAGGTACTATGTCTAAATTCTTTTTGGAAAAGGTACTTGATCTGGACACCTGAGTTGTATGTACTCATGGCCTAAATAGTGAGTGAGGCAAACACGGAGATCACACAGATGAGGAGGCCATGGTGTGTGTGTGCGCATGCCTTGTAAACTGAGAGCAGTGCTCAGAGCAGGGGTACCTGGACTCGTGTATTCCAAGGTGACTTATAGTACAGGGGCCAGAACTCCATAAAGAGAAGCAACTAAGGAGGAGATTCTTTTCAATTCATGGGATGCTTTCGCAACAAGATTAATAAAGTGTAAGATTTACAGAGTATGTAGAAGGGATTCTCTGTGACTTGAAGTTTCAACAGCAACATGCAGGCCTCCTTGTTTCTTAATATTCTCTGACACCATCTCTCTTGCCCCTTGTCACACTGGCTCATTCTGACTCTTGATTTTCTAAAACAATCAGCTCACTCAGGGCCTCTGCACTGTCTGTTCCTGCTGCTTGGAAAACACTTTCTCTCCCTTAGCATCCCGCTTAGTCTTCTTTGAGGTGCCTGTTAAAGTGTTGCCTAATGGCAAGTCTTGATAAAAAGAACAACCGCTATCAACTTTCTCCATTCAATGTGATTTACCTTTCTATGTAACATGTGCTCCATTGGATATGTTCTATTATTATTTTTATTTGATTATATTCTTTGTCTATCTTTGATTTCTAGGGACTCTTGTTTTTCATCATCCTATACTGTGAGCAGTGCCTAGAATATGGTCTAAAGTCAATATACGAATATATTCCTGAAAAGCATGAACTACATCCTAAATAAAACAGCAATATACATGGTGTTTGAAGAATGGGTTGATG
This sequence comes from Macrotus californicus, assembly GCA_007922815.1. NCBI lineage: Eukaryota > Metazoa > Chordata > Mammalia > Chiroptera > Phyllostomidae > Macrotus > Macrotus californicus. Next base: position 7,525 of record VMDR010036989.1, on the reverse strand, counting down.
GTAGAAAAGGAAATTCTCACGAGCAATGGCAAAGGACATTACTTAACAGGAACCAGATCCTAATCCAATATGGAAATTAGTTTTTGGATTCTAAAAGAAAAATATAGCATTTATTTTCAGTTACTAATCCTTGCTAATGTGAAAATTCATTATTCATTTTTTTCTATTTTCTGGTAGTCAACTGCACCACATGGAACCAGGCAATGTTACACAAGTTTCAGAGTTTCTTCTCCTGGGACTATCAGAGGAATCAGAACTACAACCCCTCCTATTTGGCCTGTTCCTCTCCATGTACCTGATCACTGTGTTGGGAAACCTGCTCATCATCCTGGCCGTCAGCTCAGACTCCCACCTCCACACTCCCATGTACTTCTTCCTCTCCAATCTGTCCTTGGTAGACATCTGTTTCACCTCCACCACCGTCCCAAAGATGCTGGTGGACATCCAGACACAGAGCAAAGCCATCACCTATGCAGGCTGCATCACCCAGATGTATTTTTTTATGCTCTTTGCAGTGTTGGATGACTTCATTCTTACTGTCATGGCTTATGACAGGTATGTGGCTATTTGTCACCCCCTGCACTATACAGTCATCATGAACTCCCAGCTCTGTGCACTGCTGGTTCTGGTGTCCTGGATCATGAGTGCCCTGAATTCCCTGTTACAATGCTTAATGGTGTTGGATTTGTCCTTCTGCTCAGACTTGGAAATCCCCCACTTTTTCTGCGAACTCAAACAGGTGGTCCAACTTGCCTGTTCTGACACCTTTCCTAATGACCTCGTGATGTATTTTTCAGCTGGGCTGCTGGGTGGTGGTCCCCTTACTGGGATCCTTTATTCTTACTCTAAGATAGTGTCTTCCATATGTAGAATCCCATCAGCTCAGGGGAAGTATAAAGCATTTTCCACCTGTGCGTCTCACCTCTCAGTTGTCTCCTTATTTTATGGTACAAGCCTAGGTGTGTATCTCAGCTCTGCTGGTACCCACAGCTCACAGTCAAGTGCAACAGCCTCAGTGATGTACACCGTGGTCACACCCATGCTGAACCCCTTCATCTACAGTCTCAGGAACAAGGACATAAAGAAGGCTCTGGAAAGATTCCTTGGCAGGTAAGCTTTTCAAGGGCCAACTGTACGAGGCTGAAGAAGTGCCCATGAATGTTCAAAGCTTCAGAGCAAGAAGTTCTGACACAAGTTAATACAATCTTTGGACCATACATAATTAGAAATTCTCATGTATCTCATGGGTTAACATCAATTACTTTAACCTAATTTATTCTCTTATGACATACATCATTCCAAGTAACATTTCTGTTGTTTTACTGAAAGAATAGTCATGAATTATGCTACTCCTATGGACTAAACTGCAATTGGATACTGAAATCATTTATATAATTTTGTTGTAGAAGAACATCTGAAATCAGAATTTTCACTTCCATGGTCATCATTATTTTCTATAGCACTACCTTTACTGCACTTCTTGACACTGTAGACTTAAACGTGCTGGTAGGTTTTATAGCTGGTCTCCTGGTTTTATATACTTCATTCTGTTATTCAGCTGTGTGCCCACATGCCTACCATAGACCCTGGAAAAAATTGACTATCAAATCCATATTTCCCAGAAGAGTCTACTAAGAAATATACTTTTTAATAAATAGTTTGATCTAATATGTAACAGATGACCTTATATACAATGAAGCAAAAATAGCCATACAATTTATTATTGTACAAGATATTTTTCATGCTGCACATCTCCTCACTGAAGTGTGGAATATGATGTCCGTGTGTGAGGGGTGAAGAATTACATGGAGTGTTTTGTGTTTTTTTCCAATCTATTTTCCTGCTTCTGCTTAAAAACTTTCAAAGTGCTCCCGACAAATGGGACTCCTTCTAGTACTCTAAAAGAAATGTCTCCCCTTTTCTAAATGTTTCCAAATCCACCAAAGGGACAGTGAGTGACCAACATGAATAGCATACAATATATATCTCCTTTATACTCAGGAATGTCTTCAGTTTTTACGATCAAAGGATGAATCACACAGGAGTTAAAATCCTGCCCAGTCACGTGTAAAAGGATCACCAATTTTCCTGCACACACGTGCATGTCATTCCACCCTGTCTTGACTGCCTGGAAGGGACCCTCAGTGGACTCGCTTTTATGCAGTTATCTGAAATACATTTGAATAAAAGCCTGATTGTGAGTGCTGTCCTCCATCAGTACAAATGCTAAAAGTAAGTAACAGATTGTTATAATTGCCCTCAGTTCTGTTTGCTTTGGTTATAATATCAATTTGTTATTGCTATATAACAAGCCATCCCAAAAGCGACAGTTTAATATAACTCCTTTATTTTGTAATGGGTTTGTATAGTGAGGAGGTATTCTGATCCTGCTGGTCTCCTCATGAGTCTGTAGTAAGCTATGGGTCAGCTGGGGTGTGTCTGCTGACCTTGGCTGGGCTTTGTAATATATTAGGGGCTCATCTATCTAGAGAGGCCTTGGCTGGGATGAGTGAGCTGTGTCTGCATGTACCCTCCTCTGGAAGGCCCACCTGATATGTTCACATAGCTGAGCCAGCGTTCTGAGTGTGAGCAGCCAAAATGACAAGGCCTGGTAAAGCACACTGTCACTTCCACCATATTTATTGGCCAAAACAAATAAAGATTCATAAGTCCATTGCCATTTCAAAGGTGGAGAAATAACTCCTTCTGTGGATGGGAGGAGCTTCACAGTCACATTGCCAAAGACTGCAAACAGACAAAGAATTGGGGACAACTCTGCAAACAGTCTACCTACCACTTGTGTAAATTTCAATTCAGTCATGTTTTATTTCTGAATTCCCCACCTCAACAGCTGAATGATCTTAGAGAAAAAAGTGAGAGTAAAAATATGTTTAATGAACAGACGTGGAAATTCCACTCTAGAGGGTCAAACCTTTCTGAATGTGAACATCCCCACCCCTGCTCCTGGCCTCAGGCTTGCCATTTCTAGGCTGAACAGAAATAAAACTTTTCCTTCCAGATTTCTCAAGTCCAGGGACTTAACTCAAGAATTAACAGTGCTAGGGAGCTGTTCCTTTCCTTGTACCATCTCTTTGGACTTCCTCATGTAGATAGTGCTTTTCTCTTCATTGGCCTGCTCTTAACATATTCATAATGATTCCCAATCTGATACTTGTATTTGCTGGGGGTGGGGTGCCTGATGGAAGGAGGTGGCATTTGAAATGCAGATACAACGGAGAATGGAATTTGAAAGAGGAGGGGGTGTTGCTCCTAAGTTCCACTGTGAATATCCTGCATGTGAGAGTTGAAGAGAGATGAGGATCTCTGGAGACTACTAGGTACCAGGCAGGGAAGGCAGTGAGTGATGTCACAAGTGCCCATCCATGCCAGTTTCCTTTCTGGTGGAAGGCAGGTTCTGTGACCATTAAGTATTTAATTATGCAGAAAAAAAATCTCTAAATTTTTCATTAGTTCTCCCTATGGTATTTTGGGGGTCTATATTAATAATTATCTTCTGGAAGTCTTCTAATTTCTCAAAGCTTTTTAAAAAAAACTCCTCACCCTAGGATATGTTTATTGATTTTACAGAGAGAGGAAAGAGGAGAGAGAGAGAGACAAACATCAATGTGACAGAGAAACATTGATTGGTTGTTTCCCTATGTGCCCCAAACAGGATTGGACCCTTAACCTAGTACATGCTCTATCTGGGTGAACCCACAAACTTTTTGTGTCCAGGACGATGCTCCAACCAACTGAGCCATTTGTGTGCAGCAATTATCAAAAATACAGACACACTTATTACAACAGTATGTTGAGTCAGGGATGGCACTAAGCTTAAAGGGAAGTTCTGCCACTATGAAGACTTCAATAAATTAAAACTTTATTTATTTGCAAATTACAAGTGTAGAGTTAGGGAAGGAGTTCAGGGCTACTCTGACAGTCTCATGACATTGTTAAAGAAATAGTCTTATTTTTTACGCACCCTGATTCCTTGTGTGTGTTTTGTCCTCGTGGTCACAGAATAGCTGCTGTACCTCCAAAACTCAATCTGTCAACCATGCAGGAAGACTGGGAGGAATCAAGAGGGTAGTATTGGAGAGTATGAGAAGGAATTTTTTATGTGTCATTGAAGTGCAACATATATATGGAAAATTATCATATCAAATGTTCAATGAACCTTCACAAACTTAGTATATTCCTTGTAATCATAGCTCAGACCAAAAAATAGAACATGTCCAGCCACCACTTCTCCCCACTCTCCAGATTTCTAACAGCAGAAATTATTTCTTGACTATTTTGAACTTCATATAAATAGAATGTTGCAATTTATATTTTCCTACCTGCCATAGTTTGCTCAATATTATGCTTGCATTGCTCAATATTATGTCAGTTTGTGTATTGATAGTTTTAATTAAAAATATTATTTAAATGAAAACATATAGGATTTCCAAAAAGTTCCACCTAACAGACTTCCATTGACATGTCTTTGGCCAAAATTGTGGCAGGCAGAAAAATGGCCTCCCAAAGATGTCCGCCTCCTGAACCCCAACATTCGTGAATATTAGGCTACGTGAATTAGATTATAGATGAAATTAAGGTTTCTAACCAGCTAACCTTCAATCAGGAGAGTATTCTGGGTTATCTGAGTGGACCCAAAGTGATCACATTTCCTTAACTGTGAGAGAGAAAGGCCAGAAGTGATGTGGTGCAAGAAAGACTTGAACCACCATTGCCCACTTTGAAGGTGGGACAGGGCACCGAGCCAAGGAGTGTTGTCATCCTCCAGAACCAGGAAAAGGCAAACAAACAGATTGTCCTTTATAGTCTGCTAAAGAGAACACAGCTCTGTAGACACCTTGACCTTTAATAAAACGAGGCATGTTTTGGACTTTTGACCTTAAGAACTGAGTGATAATAAATGTGTGTGTGGTTTTTTACACATAATTGACTTTTAACATTATAGTAGTTTCATCTTCACTACATAATGATTCACCAAACAAGTCAAGTTACTATCCATCACCATACACTGTAACAAAAATGCTTTTCTTATGATGAGAACCTTTACTATTTACTCTCTTGACAACTTTTAAATATGCAGTGCAGTGTTATCGGATGTAGTCACTGTGCTGTACATTACATCCCCAGAACTTACTGATTTTGTAACTGGAAGTTTGTACCATTTGACCTGCTTCATCCATTTCACCTATGTCCCCACCCCCACCTACAGCAACCGCCAATCTGTTCTCTGTGTCTGTAAGCTCTTGTTTTTAGACAGAGACAATATACAGTATTTGAATTTCTATGTCTGACTTATTTCCTTTAGTGTAATGCCCTCTACATTCAACCATGTTGTCACAAATAGTAAAATTTCATTCTTTTCTGTCACCAAGTAATATTGCATTGTATATATGTACCTCATCTTCTTTATCCAATCATCTACAGATGTACACTTAGGTCATGTTTTCTGATTCACTCATCCACCCTATGTCTTTTGATCAGAGCATTTAATCTGTTTACATTTAAAGTAATTATTGATAGGTACGTAGTTATAGCATTCCTATCTAATGAGTGGTGACCTCCTTCTGGGAAGAAAGAGGCCAAAGAGATAAGAAACCAAAGAGGTCCCCCAAGACTAAACCTGGCACAAGTTTACATTCTGTTTTTCTCTCCTAGCTCCAGGCAATTAAATCTCTCAGGGAACAGAAAGACAAAAGAAAAGGTCATCAGTGAGGCACAGGGGAATTCAGCTCCTCAAGCTACAGAAACCCCTAAATGTTTCCACTAAATGTTCTCAAGTGTACTCTACCAATCGCAGATTAAAGGAAAACACAGTTTTGTCTTCCAGAGGTCTCATGAGTGCTTCCATCTCCCTGACCTTTCTCGGGGCTACAGAACAGGAACCCCACAATAAATGTTCTATTTCTGAGTCTGGAGGGAGATTCTGGGTTGCCAAAGTATCTTCTTTCTCCCTTCTGTCTTTTCTGGTGTTAGCCTCCATCCTGGGGCATCCCTCCCCTTGTTTCACTGCTTCTCATTTCCCACCATGTAGGACCTATCTGTTTACATCACTCAACCATTTGGTTTTGCTGCCTCTGCAAATATTTATTAAGCAATGACTGTATGGTAAGCACTAAAATATATTGTGTGAAAGAAGAAAACACTAAGATCTGTTCTGTCTTTTAAGCTCACAGTTTAAACTTGGGCAAAGTCATGTAAATAAATAAATGCAATACTGTGAGGTGTCTGTATAATCTTGCTGAAATGGACCCCCAGATGGTCTACTCTTCCTGTGGAGGTCAACAAAGGCATCACAGAAAAGCTTAGAACTGCACTGAACTTGAAGGACAAGTGGAGTTATATTCCAGGTGGGGAAGGAAATAAGCACACACCAGAAAATGCTACAGGAAAGTAATTGGGCATTATAGTGAAATGTTAAAGTGTAGTTAGGAAATGAAAAATAGCTACTAGTACATGACGAGCAATGAGGGGCAGAAGACAAAAACTGAAACATGAGCCTAGCTATGCAGGCAGCCACCAGATAACAGGGTCTTATATTCTGCCTATAGGATTGTTGATTAATTCTAAAATTAGTGGAAAGTCAGTGCAGGGTTTATGGCAAGTGACATCTAAAATCAGGCTCACCTTGTGGAAAGGTCATCCTAGAATACCATGAGGAGCATACTGTGTCAAAGCCATGGATAAAAATGATGAAGTGGAAATATCATGGTGGCGCTAGGCAAATTCATAGAGAAAAAGAGGTTACTAGAGGTTCAAGCAAGAGAAAATGAGGGATAATCATTTAACAGATACAGAATTTCTGTTTCATGTGATGAAAATATAAGGTGGTGATGGCTTGACATTTTGAATGTACTAATGTCACTTAGTACACTTTAAAAATCATTAAAATGGAAATTTTATGTGTTGTATATTTTACCACAATAAAAAAGAAAGAAAATGTATAGGAATATATGGAAAAATTATAGGGATATCATATATATACATATCATCTTTGTTAATAAATATTTTAAAATTTTTTAGGGTAGATACCCAGAAGAATCACTGCTAGGTGATATGATAACTTTATTCTTAATTTTTTGAGGAACCTCTGTACTGTTTTCCATAGTGACTATACCCATTCCCACCAGAAAAGGGAACCAATGAAGGTTCCCTTTTTTCCCTAACCTTTCCAATATTTTTTATTACTTGTCTTGTTGATAACAGCTATTGTAACAAGTGTGAGGTGGTATATCATTCTAGTTTTAATTTACATTTCCCTAATACCTAGTGAGGTTGAACATCTTTTCACATATCTGTTGGCCATTCATATGTCTCCTTGGGAGAAATGTCTGCTCAGGTGCACCCTTATGATCATTGCAACATTATTCACAGTGACCAAGACATGGAAACAACTGAGGTGTCCTTTGATAGAGGATTGGATAAAGAAGATGTATGACATATATATATATATATATATATATATATATATATATATATATATATAAAATGGCCATATATGTGTGTGATA
>VMDR010036988.1:0-10353 GCA_007922815.1 Macrotus californicus | reverse complement strand
TATAAATAGCCAATAACATATAATAAAGATGCTCAACCTCACTAATAATCAGAAAAGTATCCATGAAAAGAATGATGAGATAATTTTTAGCCACCCAATTTTCAAAAAAAATTTTGTTTAAAGTTGAAAAACAGTCTTTTTTGTCACTGCTGGTAGTAATACAAACTGGTACAATCATTTAGAGGACAATGTACCAATGTCTATCTAAAAATGATGCTCACGCTTCCTGTCACAGTGTCTGGGGTCCTGGTGTCAGAGTCAGTTTCCCTACAAAGCGTAACTCGCCAGAGCGTTCCTCAGATCCCCATTTGCCCGTGTAGCTGCAGCTCTCAGACTATTCCCTGTCCAAATTACACCAGGTCTCAAGTTTGACCATGTGATATTAGGAAAGTCAGAATAGTCATTACATCATTAACTAATTACTGGAGTTTCATTTTAGTTTATATGAAATAGTTTGACAATTATGTCATTATGTTTATGGATATGCAGCACTGACAGAAAAAAAGTAATAATAGCTATCAGTTATTACTGACTGCTTGCTTCACACCAGAAACTATACTAAGCACTTTACATACATTTCATTTTGTACTTTTAATATGTTTTTGAGGTTTAATACCCTCATATTATTATTCAGTTTGGAGATGTGGTTTAGAGAGACTAAGTAACTTGTCCCAAGTCACACAGTAGGTTAGCGGGTAATTTGTACCCAGATATGACTGTCTCCGAAGATCCTAACCCCTAAGTTATGATTGTAAAATATGAGCAATAAATCATTTGCAAAGGTAAAGAATATTGTAATCAAGACTGGTTATATCATGGATTTTTATTGCATAGAATAAACTATAAAATCTATCGTTAAAATCATTTTATTAAAACATTTTTAAAAAAAACAAATCATCCACTGAATTAATAAGTGCAGCACTGTACAGACAGTGCCAGGGAGGTTTTAATGTATTCTTCTCCTGCCTCTTAAAAACCCCCCAACATGACTGTTGTCTATCCAAAAACACAACTATTTATGAAAAACAGGAGATAATAATCAATCCCTAAATAAGCCATTCATTGATTTTCCCCATTCTTTTTCTTTCAAAGTTTCTACTGTATATTACAACTTCTTAATATAATATTTTACATAATTTATTGGTTTGCTGATATATTTGAAAGAAAAAATAACACCAGCCATACCTAATATGCAAATCTGAAGAGTCTTCCTGGCACTGGGAGGGCTTTAATTCCCTTCAGTGACTGCTGGTCCATAGTGAATGTGAGCATCTACAGATGGGTGGTCCTTCTGCTTTTCCTGATATGCTCAAGACAATGAGCTTAGTAGTGCCAATTTGGATTCCTAGCTGTCTGACATGGTTACCGAGGTGTTTGTTCACTTTTATTAGTCCATTGTAGATGTTGGCTCTCCTCCCAGATTGTCTGCTTTGTTTTCCCAGCTAGTGTTTGTTTGGACCATCTGCTTCACCAGATCAGCATTCTCCTCTCCAGGTTCTTCATCTTTGTCGCTGCAAGTTGGAGTATTTTCTTTTCAAAGTAATGGCCACCTGCACCTTATCCATTTTTATATTCAATTCTCCAATTTTCTTCAGCAGACTTTTCATTTTGGGGAGGTTTGTCTTATTTAATTTCATAGTCTAGAATGGAATTTCTATTTCAGGTAAGGGATAAGCTTGTTCAATGCATTTTTTAAACCCAATACCACATTTAAAATAAATTCCTTTGGTTTGCTTTATATCATGCCACTGGAGTTCCTCTTATTAATATATTTACCCAGCTGGATAACTTATTTATTTTCTGTCTTCAACCATAGACCCAGTAGAAATACCAATCTCAATGTTAGCAACAAATTCAATTAAGCTGAAAGAGCAGGGGAAGCATCATGAGTTCACTCCACAAATTAATAAAAGCTAAAAGATAACATTCACAATATCTAAACAAAAAGGAGCTGTTAGAGCAGCAGATTAGTCTGTGGTAGAAGCAGGGTAGCCAGGAACAGTCCAGCCTCACCGGCCAGACCAGGAAATGAGTTAGTCCCAGCAGCAGGCAAGATGAGGAGCATGAAGTGAGGGGGGAGGGCATGGTTTTAAGGGGTTGTAGCTGCACAAAAAGCAGAGGTCTTGGAAATTCTTTGGTTTGTGTGTAAAATCTGACCACACATCTGTGATAGCTACTCCCTGGACAGAGAGGGTAGACTGAAGTAGTACACAAAAGCACTGGAGTACCATACACAGGGTTCCCAGGAAGAGCAACCCAGGGAGTTCAATCATAACTGTCATACAAAGAAAGGTCATGGTCATAGAATCAAAGCCATACCCCTAGTTCTGGAACTTGAGGACCCACTGAGAAAAGCTGGCCTTTTACTAAACCTTCACTTGTTTCTAACATTTCACTTATTGAGGGGTCCAATGGTCCTCCAGTCCAAAGAATTGAGTCTTCACTTGGGCCTAAGCAGCCCAAGCTGAGAGAAGATTAATGATCTAGATCAGAAAACCAAACAGGTCATTATAATGGAAGGCCTAAACAAATTCAGTGTTGAGGATTTAGGCCAGAGGTGGGGTGTGTCAACATTTGAAGGTATGCTCAACTAAGGGGCTTATTCTCCCACAGCTGAGGCAGACATCAAAGGTCAGGTCCAGCAGGCTTTCCCGCTGAATGAAAATACATTCTCATTGTCTGCCTTAGCCTGTACTTGATGCCAAAGTCGCTAATTGATTGGAATTGGCATTCCAATGGAAGTAAAATCAATTTTCTATCCTTGATTTGCCCTTTCCTTTTTAATCCATTGCTGTTAGGTTTTTATGGAAAATTTTAAAGAAATGTCATTATCTTCTGTAGGCAGATGTTGTTCCTTTACCTATTAACATGGGGAGAAGGTGGTTCGCAAACATCAGAGGCGCTATTGGAAATTCTGCTGACTGATGAACACTTTTGCAGGCCAAGAAGTATTTTTTTGGATGTTATCTGGAAGACAGTTCTACAGATAAATTTCTTTAAATATTCCCTTAGTGTCCTGAGTTAAACTTTTGTTTAAAGGGAAAACAGAGACAAACACAGGGAGCTATCACTTACATTTACTCAAATGTCCCAAAGGGCTGTGGCTGGAGTTTAGCTATTGAGTAAAAGAGTCTCCTGAGTCTATGAGCTCAAACACAATCCTTTTCAGCGTATAAATGAAGCTGGGCACAATTAGGCAGAAAACGATATCTTTAAAGGAAAAAGAAAGTCTATGCAGGCTTCAGTCCAACTTCAATAAAAAATAAAAGGGAGAAAGAAAAGCTTTACCCTTGGATGAAGTGACCTTCAGTGGGTGTAAGTAAGAAGCATTACTTTTGAACATCATACTTCTTGGATTTGCTCTCTCTCAAACAGTAATACTCTTTAATAAATAGGAGGTAATATTAATACACATTTTATAGCTCTACCAGTTAATTGAAACAACTGGGCAAGCTGATCAGTTGCAATTGTATATACTCTAAATTTAGGAACCAATTTTTTTTAATTGTTAAAAAAAATGTTCTATCCTTCCATAATTAAAGACTCAGGCAAATGCTTCCAAAAAAAAAGCTATTCAGGAGAAGGAAAGATGGTTTCCAAATGGTGAAGATTTTTGAAAATATTTTCATATACTTAGTTGCCGCTGTCACCAACATTCTAGCAAATGATTAAGCAATGTTTCTGCATCCAAATTATCTGTCTTGATATGTCTTTATTTTCTTTTCTCTATGACCATCGCATTGCCCTTAAGATTTAACCATGGTCTTGATAATGAGGGAAGTCTCAGAAACCAATTACTAAGATCTTGTAGAATTTAATAGAATAATTCAAACCATGCCCATGAGATTCAATGTATTTACAATGCCGAAAAGAGAAAGGTGGAAAAAGAAACTTGAAAGAAACTCTAAGTTCTTTTGAGTTCAATGCCTGTCTAACTAAATAGAATGTGATGTGAGCTTTTAGGGCAAAAGACAGAAGAAACTGCTGTGTATTAGTTCTTAAAGAATTGTACCTTCAGCTTGCTAATAGCTGTCATTCCCATAACCTTTGAAAAAATCCAAGTTTACCTCTACCTCAATGACATAGCTTATTTTTTCTTTTTCTATTTACAAGTCTTATTCAGCACTTTAGTTTGCCTCTTGAAAAACTGCCTACTGGTTGACTGCTTCGGACAGATAAGACTTCTAGACAGCTTTTAACAAAAATTATTACAGATCACTATTTAACATATTCCCAATATTATAACTACATCCTCAAAATATTGTTTGTGCTTTCAGTTATACGTTGAGGATAGAAAGCAAAAGAGTTATTTCTACACACGGTAGAAGGTTGTGTAGAAATTATTAGGTATTCAAGAACTTGAAAAATGCCTGGTAAAGGAGTTGAAACTTTTGAATTCTGGCGTTCTCAATACTTATTCTTGGAAAAATTATCAGAGATTTGGGCCAGTGACGAACTGATTATGTCTTGTTGCTTTCCTATTAGCTACGCAAATAAATGTAAGCCCTATCATTTCCTGGGCCATTTCCATCACAAAATAAATCACACACTGAAGGGGAGGCAGCTTTTTCTGGGCAGAAATCTTCTGGACAATCTCTATAATGCAGATAACTGCAAAAGAAAGATTTGACTCCAAAGAATTCCATTCCTATTACTTTGTAAATTAAAGCACATGTGGCTATATCATGGGCTTGAAATGCTCAGACAAGTGTGATAGCTGAACAAAACAAACTTTATCGTTATCCAGGAAATGAAAAAATAAATAGACGTTACCATGAGAGAGATTTCAGCCTAACATCAAACTCAACTTTCAGGTAATCAGAATTGCCCTATAATGAAATAAATGGTTCCATTATGGGGAGAAATCCCCATTTACAGATGTTCTTAAGCAAAGGCTTTTTAATAAATAAGAAAACCAGGCCTAGCATATAACTTGGTAGTTCAGATTCTTGAGCAAATATCTCACACTCAAATATATATATCTTTATCTTTAGTTCAACCTGACAAGCCACTTCCACCTTTTCTTCTGCAAAAAAAGAAAAGGGAGGGGCGGGGTTAACTGAAACAGTAATTGCCAAATATGCACATTGTTATCAGCTTACATGATTTTTATTCAGGCCAGCTTGATGAACCATGGCCTGAATAAAAATTTCAAGTCCTCTCCTAAGTCTTTATGAATAATTGGTTGGAAATTCCTTTTTATAAATTATTGAAGGCAACTAATAACTTTTTGAATTGTTTATTAAGTGTTTCTTAAGTTGGGCTTCATAAACAAATGTTGGTGCATTACCAGAGCTTACTGAGGATGAAATTAAGAATTCTATTAAGAAAGTTGGTTGTCACACAACACTGGGGAGCAATATGTGTGTTCTACCTTCTCGCAATTTTAGGAAAGGATGCTTTGTTGTCAGAATATCAACAAGAATCTCTTAAAGTGATTGCAGCATTTACTTGCTGTTATTCTTATTTTAATAATACTTTATGGTTATAGTAACATCATCATTATTAGAGTTCATGTGAGTTCTTTGATATCATGTGGACATGCATAGATTCCTTATTGAAAATGTCTGTAAAATTCCATGAACTGTTCATCCACACACTAGGCACATGAATCCCTGGCAATTTTATAAAAAGAATCATAGCCAAAGTGATGACATACTACACAGAACAAAATCTTCTCCAAAATGTATCTGCCATGTTTCCTTTTCATCACTAGATAATTGACCTACTAGAATGCTCATCTGAATAAAATATGACACAAAAATTCCAGAAAGTTATATTAAAAATCTTTTAAAATATTAGAAGATTTCTAGGAGTCTTCAGGAACCTCCTTTATATTTCCAACTCTATGCCATGGAAGCCCTTCTTGTGTTGGGGAGGGTGATTTGAGAGTGAGTTGAGGCTTCTGGCCAAGATGGAGGCATAAGTAGATATGCTTTGCTTCCTTGCACAACCAAAAGAAGGACAATAACAAAATAAAAACAAAAAATAACCTGAACTGCCAGAAAATCAAACTGTAGGGAAGTCTGACAACCAAGGAGTTAAAGAAGAAACATTCATCCAGACTAGTAGGAAGGGCAGAGATGGGCAGCCAGGGTAGAGAGGACAGGCAGCAAGGTGGCAGCTGGAGGACCAGGTGTGCAAGGCAGTGGCTGGTAGACTGGGTGGTCCCACTTTGCATGTGGATAGGCTAGGAGGAACAACTAGGGAGCAAGACAGACTGCACAACCCAGGGTTCCAGTGCGAAAAACTAAAGCCTCAGAATCTCTGGGTAAAATTCTGTGAGGGTTGCTGTGGCACAAGACACTCCAAGCCCCACAGGAGAATTCACTGGAGAGACCCACAGGGTCCAAGAACAAACACAAACCCACCCACCCAGGAATCAGCACCAGAAGGGCTCAATTTGCTTGTGAGTAGCAGAGGAAGTGACTGAAAGTGGGGCGAGAGCCAAACAAGTGGCATTGTTCCCTTTTGTACCCCTCCCCCACATACAGCAAGGAAGCATACTCTAAGGCACATCATAATTACAGTACTCAAGATGAAAGATAAGGAGAGAATCTTAAAAGCAGCAAGAGAAAAGGAGAGAATTACCTCCAAAAGAGTTCCCATAAGACGATCAGCTGCTTTCTCATAAGAAACCTTGCAGGCAAGAAGGGGGTGGAAAGAAGTATGCAAAGTCATGAAAGGCAAGGACCTACATCCAAGACTACTCTATCCAGAAAAGCTATCATTTAGAATGGAAGGGCAAATAAAGTGCTTCCCAGATAAGGTCAAGTTCAAGGAGTTCATCATCACCAAGCCCTTATTTTATGAAATGTTAAAGGGATTTATCTAAGAAAAAGATCAAAACTATGAACATTAAAATGACAACAAATTCACAACTATCAGCAAATGAACCTAAAAAACAAAAGCAAAAACTAAGCAAACAACTAGAACAGGAACAGAAATACAGAAATGGAAATCGCATGAAGGGTTATCAGCAGGGAGAGGGAGGTGGAAGAATGGAAGGAAAGATACAGGAAATAAGAAGCATAATTAGTAGGTACAAAATAGACAGGAGGAGGTTAAGAATAGCACAGGAAATGGAGAAGCCAAAGAATTCATATGTACAACCCATGGACATGAACTAAGTGGGGGGAATGCTGCTGAGAGGGGTGTGCAGGGTGGAGGGGGAGAAAGGGGAGAAAAAAATGGGACAACTGTAACAGCATAATCAATAAAATATACTTTTAAAAAATTATTTTAAAAAGTGAGCTGAGATGACATCCTATCAACTTACAAAAAGAAAGCTGGTCACACAGCTACCATCTTTGAGAAGAATGCTTTCCGGTTTGAAAGAATCATGAGGAGTCAAGAACAGAGAAATTTCATGCCCCAATCACTCTTCTAGCTGTTACATTTGGGCAACATGGAGACTTGACACTACGGATATAAGTGAGAAAAATCAGACCGGTACCCAAAAGTGACTGATACCCCACTCACCTCTGACAAGCCTCAAAGGAGCCAGAGCTGAGGTATTCAGAGAAAAAGACAGAGACAAAGTAGGGAGTTATAGATGGACCTACATATAAAGAGGTGAACAGCAGAATCAAGAACATCATTATTGAAATAAATAGCAATCTGAATAGAAAAAAACACTAAGAGATAATACTATTGGATGAGCTGTGAGATATTTTACATCTTAAATCTTGCTTCAAGCTAAAATTCTGCTTAGTCACCACAAACAGACTTTCCTAATTCAATATATTTATTTTAAATAAAGAGATTAATTAAAAGACAGAAAATTCAATTATGAGTAAATCTCTGCTCCCCAGTCACCAGTCCCTGGAGAGAAGAAGTAAAGTCAATTTCAAGTTTGCCACAGCCATCTGATGGGCTACTGCCCAAATGGCAGATATAAGGTCTCAGAGCTTCATGAGTCTCTAGCTCTTTATCAGTATTGTAGGTATCTCAGGGTGCACTAAAGAACATCCTATAACCCACATTATGTAACAGTGTCCTCTGTCAGACCAGGGGACTGAGGACATGTGTACTATGAATGATGCAATATCTATCTTGATCAAATCCATTTGAAATATTTTAAAGACACATTAAAATAAGAATTGTGGTTTCCAATTCATGTCCTGACAAGAGTTATAAGGTATAACTTGTTTCTAACAAGAGAAGACTAGAAAAAGAATGGCATAAAATTAAAATGACTTAATGCCTGGAATAGCCCATTACCCACAGCCCTGTGGAGGTTGACCACAGTACCTGGGAACAACTTGAATGCTGGGGTGACTCAAAGTTGCTAAGTGCTTATGAGTGGTAACTTCATGGGCACACCACTAACAAAACAAAAAATCAAAATCATGAAAGTAAAAATGTTGAAACAGTGATAGTTCCACTAATAATGTCATCCTGAAAAAAAAGTCCTGTATTTGTACTTTCAAACAACAAAATGAAGTCAAATTATGCATAACCATCTTCAATAGTTTGACTTTCTTTGGCTCATTAATATCACAGGCAGAAAGAGAACTGGAAAATTTAAGACATAAAAATTAGCTCAATATTTTTAATTAGTTGGCATATCTCTATTGCTAGTAAGAAGTCAACATATTGAGATTGTTAACAGGTTTTATTACCTATGTTTATAAAATACTTTTATAAATATTATACCAAAATGTCTCATTCTGCTTGCATTATTTTTTTCAAAATATTCATTTGTTATATTTTTCTTTGGTCAAATCTGGAAGCACACATGGGGATGTGATACATTTGGAACAACATTCAATACTAGGTGCAAAATGGCAGCATTAAACATCTTGAGAATAGTGAGTAATTACTAAACATTGTACAATTTTAATCCTTCAATTGGCTTTTTATTCAGTATTGGATTGAATTTAACTCAACCCTTATAATTTTAGAAAATTTCTTATAGGAATGACTTTCTATGTGAAATCTCTTAATGAGCACAGGACTCAGCAGTATAATGTTACTCTCTAATTGAATCTATTATAATAATATTATGTCAATGTGATGCTACTGAACTACCATCAGAAGGCCTTATAACATGAGTTGTTCCGGCACAGTTAATATTATATTTTTTTCTAAGACCCAGGGGTGGAATGTGGGGGAGGGAAATATTCATCAACCCATCGATCTTGGCTGTTTCAGCACAGAACACCCAAATCAGGCAGACATATAAAAATTTAAAACCCTTACAGAGGATATTCAGGCCAAGAATATCTAATTCTCAGAGAAGAGAAGATTTGTAGAATTTAAATTATCCACAGTGACTGCCTAAGCTGATAAATGTAACTAGATAATTTCTAAACTCTCCACTTCACTTTGCCTGTGTAGCTACAACTGTGTTTAGAGAGTCCCACACACGGCTTTAAATTGACTCATTTGTAATATACTGCAGATGGTACTTCCATTTATTACTGGGGGTGGCTCGGCACTGTATCATAACTTCAGCCTTTGGACAGCAATCTGAACATTTTTCACCAGTGGGCTCTACTTAATAGACAATACCATGTAGTTATTACACACAAATATAAGGAACAATTTCAGTAATTTTAATGAATTGCCCACATAACAGCTTGTAATATTATTTTAACACAGCAAAGTTAAAATGATTTTATCCATTTCTATTTTTAACTAGCTATGAAAATCTATTCAAAGATTTTGAATAAAATGCCATCTCCCCCAACTGCACATAAGTCATACAAGCCTTAGATCAGAAAGCATTTATTATGGCTCCTACCAATTCAACTTTTTCAGCAATTACAAATTGGCTATAAATTCCAAAAGTTGGTCTCAGTTCAAGAATAAACTTTCTAGCACCAAGCTAGCCTATGTTCAATATCCATGGACTATAATTTTCTAAATTCTTAACTTTATAAGCTGAAAGATTTTATGTATAAAATGAATGCTTAAGAAACAAATTCTGTATAATGGTTTCTTTGTTTCCATATTGGATTTTCATAAATATCTAATTGAATTTTTTCTGTGACCACAAACTTCTTTAATAGTGTGGATAAAGAATAATCTTTCTTAGAATGATTTTTATAATGTAACAGTATTTTTAAATAGAACTTTGTATACTTGAAGCTTTGTTTTTATTCATTTCTTAGTTCCTTTACTCCTTCTTTTCCAAAACAGCACAAAGCCATTAGAACAGTTGACTAGATTTATCTTAAATTTTGCCAAGAATTAGAATGCATGTGGCCTTGACCAATCTCATTAGCCTAATGATAGTGAGATATATGAGGCTTTCGTCATCCCACCCCATATGGGGTCTGGCTTCAAGGGAAAATGCAGCCCTCGCAAAATAACCTCAGCAGAAGACAACTGCACCACAGTCTGTTC
>VMDR010036987.1:0-10353 GCA_007922815.1 Macrotus californicus | reverse complement strand
ACCATTACTTTCTTAACACGATTGAAATTACATTGGTATGGGTTCCAACCCGTAATGTAATAATCTAAGGCTTTAATAGATGTACAGTACAATCAGTAAAATCAACATCAGTCTTATATTAGAAAGCATCTCTCTCAAGCATAAAAACTTGCAGTAAACTTGGAAGTATGGAAAGTTCTATAACAGAACTTTCGCTTCTCCCGTTCCACACTATAACTACCAGTGACCTGGCTCCTACTTCAGCAATTTTTAGAACTGCTGGACAGAGCAAAAATATCCTTTACTAGCTGCAACATCCAAACCACAAAAAGGGAATTCCTTTGGATGAATCCATTCTTAAAAACTGAATGCACATCTATTTTTTTTTTAATTTTGTAAAAGGCTTTCTAAGGCTATAAGCAGTTAATCTGAACAAAACAAAAACAAATCACATATAAAATTCACCCATGTACGTAACCCACCCAATTACTAGGTAAAGGGAACATCTCCCATTTTCGTATTTTGGTTTATCATGCATCAGATGACAGTGCTGCTTTCTTCTTTGCTTAGAGTCACTATTTTCAATGTGACTGTGATGAAGCATTTAAGCAAACGTGAAACCATTTTTGCAAAGCATTTATAGTCTTTTGACTTTGACAGAGCTATAAATAGAAGCAAAATAATTTCCTCAAACTTTTTTTTTGTTATCGTGTCTCAGAAATGGCATATCCCTTTTGAATAACATGTTATACAGTATAATATGCATAAATATTACACTACAATGCATTAAAATAATTTTATATAGATCTATTATATATATCTCCAGTATGTGTGAGTTTAGCTGTATTGAGAGAATTTGTGTTGTGCTGTCTTATTGTTACTGTAGTTAAATTGGCCATTTCTGAGACAGCTTTGGCTTCAAAAAAAAAAAAAATAAAAGAATGGTGCCCTTTGACTGATTAGTACTAGCAAATAAGCAACAAAATGTGGCTCTCAAAACAATAACACTGAAGAAATAATACTCTAATTTGATGTACAGTCTATGGCACTTCATGAGAATCCTTAACAACATGGTACTTAAAGCCATGATGTGCTTTAAAAGATACACAGTTGTGGTTTTGCTTGGCACATTCATCTCTGTCAGATCCCTCCCTCACCACATCTTACAATCTATTACATTAAAAATATTACTCTTAAACAAAAATGACTGTGCATGCACGCTCTCATCTATAATGGCAATTTTAAATACAAGGTGCACCTTTGTTATTTGTAAACCTTGAAAGAAATAAACTTATTTTTTAAAAAATTATACCTTGGTCTACAGACGTACCAATACATAATAGAATCATGGTTACACCATAGTCTGTATTTTCAAGATGGCATGGATATATAGGAAACTAATTAGGTATGCATATTTTAATGCATAACTCTGTGCTAGAAAAGAAAGACGATGTTGTTCTTTTAGACAGGTATTATCACCTCAGCACAAATATCAATTAAATGTACAAAGTGTATAGGCAACAGTGTGCAGTGGATTTCCATGTCGTCTTTTCTTCTGGTTAACATGCAATATGTGGATGTCTTGTGGCTGAGGGGTTTTTGTGTGAGTTGCTTGACGGTATATACAATATGGCTAATGACCTCGTCCTGTATTCTAACCAAGCACACTGTCCTTTCCTCTTTAGTATAATCTATAAGGGAAAAAAGAGATAATCTTCATTACAACAGACAATATCTAAAAGCGGTTTCCAGTATATATTTAATATGGCAATTGTATTTCTTGATTTTAAAAAGTGTGAACACATACATGTACATTATTGTATCTTCATATAAAAACAAAAAACACCTCACAAGTACAAATGGATCTATATTTGTGTGTCATCTCTGTAGGAATAAGATGACCTGCAGAGCTTAATGAAACTGTAGCTTCTGCTCAAATACTAAGCTAAAAGTGCACAACAAATCTGCAGGGTCACGGGGCATCACGTGGCTGGGCTCCTTTTCGGCACTATTATCGTGGGGCAGAATTTAAATTCACTTTACTTCTGCTCTAAAGCTAAGAGGTTTTCGGAGTACTGATTTGGTTTTCAAAATTAAAATCTATGCCACAAGCCCTATTAAACACAATTCGCTATACAGATGGTCACTGACCTACAATAGCTGGACTTAAATTCTTTTGACTTTGCGACGGTGCAGAAATGGTCAGCGCTCAGTAGAAACCAGCCAGGCCAAGGTATGATGTCTGCTGGGTGACATGTACTAATAAGTGTATTTTCAACTTTTCAATGTTTTCAACTGATAATGGGTTTATCGGGACCTGACCCTGTAAGCTGAGGAACATCTGTATTTTGATGCTTGATTAGTAGAGTATGTTTTTGCCGGGGGCGGGGGGTGGGGGGTGGGGGTGGAATAATACTTTAACTGTTTTGGATAATTGAAAGTCTGGGGTGATTTTTTTCCAAAAGCCAAGAAAAATATTATTCCTTATGCTTCTGACGAGTTAAGGTTAAACAGATATCACATTGTACTTGTAAGTAGTTCTGGTTTTTACATGAAATTTGTTCTCATCCGAGAATCTTTACATATTGAAAGTATACTTTAGAATACAACCTTGAGAATGAAAGAAACCAGCATTTTGCTGCACTCAGAACCAGTTTAAACATTGCGGCTCATGAAAATGACCAATCACGTGTTAGATACACAGACTGTTAAGAGCCTAAGCTTCAATATGAACAAATCCACTAGTTTTCTAACTGTTGGACTTAGCATCCATTTGCTGTCATTTCTTTCAGCTTGGATTATTGCTAAGAAATAGAACCACAGTTGCATGTATGCATCCACACCTACCCAACTGACTGTAAAACCTGGAAACATTTTTTTAACACATCACAGAACTCTTCTCACAAACCTACAGGGTACAAAGTAATGTGCTCACTTAAAACTGTGGCTCCTGTTCAGAATAACAAACCTTACTCTCAGAACTGCATAGACAGAGCTTTGAAACGAATGGAGAAGTTGCGCTCGGTCATTTAATTCAGGGCTACAGCCCATCTTTGGTAGTACTTCTCAGACACAGCCTATCATTTCTTTCTTAAATGGCTCTCAAACTTTGTCTGCCTTCTTCTTCACGGGCTCCACCTTCGTCCTTCCCTCTTTGTGGGTGATTATCACGAGGGCCTCTGAACTGGTGCTCTGCCACCATTTCCTGACTCAGAGCAGTGTTCCTTCTCCTGTGAAGCCCATACCCCACCTTCTCTCTCTAATTACCTTCTTTGTCCAAATTTCCTTACTTTCTGACTCTAATGGAGAGTGGCTCCTTTACCTTTGCTCCAAGCAAAATTTATTCAAATCTCTCTTATTTTAATACAGTGTGCCGAAATTTACATCTTTGTCTCATTGTCTATTATGACTCACACACGGCAGCACCGAAAAGTCATTTGCAAATGTGTCAATGGAGAGACGTGAGTGAAAGGGAGCAACCCATCTTATTTACCAGGTGCAGTTTTGAACGCTGTAGCTCTTTTTAAATACAAAAATAATTCCTAACATACTTCTGAGCATATATGATAACTTGGGTGCATGCATACTGAATAAAATATATCCTCTAAAAGTGAAAAATGGCCACCTTTGCAAGTATGTAAGGCAATGTGTCTGAAGGCAAACCACAAGACTTTCAAGCCATTTTTGAACAATGGCACCATTTTCAAAATTATAAGATCCTCCAAGGCAGTATTTCAAAGTTCATTTAGATGTGTACATGTGTATGTTATACATATGTGTGAGTGTGTGTATATATTTAAAGTCAGACTCTATATTCTAATGATCCTGTGTGGTGAAACATGGAGGAAGGTAGGTACATGTCCTCATTTAAGATTTTGCAAAAAAAAAAATAAAAATAAAAATAAAATAAATGAGGATCTACAAAATGGATCAGGAAACTACTGCCTCTGAGCCAAATGCAGCCTGCTGTCTATTTTTGCAAACAGAGCTTTACTGGAACATGGCCACACCCTTTGCTCACATACTGTTTTGGGCTGCTTTCCCGCTACAGTGGCGGAGCTGAGTGGCTGCAACAGAAAAGACTGGCAATGGGAACCTTATGGCACACGCGGCCGAAACTATCTCCTATCTGGTCTTCCAAGGAAAAGTTTGCCGGCCCCGATCTATGCCTTCTATTTAGACTTAAGTCACTTTTTTCTTCATACCTGTGTTTATTTCTAATATGAAATAAAGACAAAATTTATTTTTCCTAAGTACTATGTATATTTAAGTGATAGTAATCTATTTATTACAAGTTTGTATGATAAAATTCTTCATAACTCACCGAAGATAAAAAGTATGAATTCTACCCAAGGATTTTCTCTAAAATTTTCTTAAATGCATTACACAGTTGTTATCTAAATAAAACCACCAGAAATATACACTATGTATTATACAATAAACTTACTGTTTAGTGATGAAAATTCTACATCTGGGTAACATACTTGTGGCTAGTCAGATGTTCGGCAGATATTATGGGTATCTAGCAAATAAAAAATTATTTAATGAATGATCCATGCAAGCAAGCCAACAACAAGAGATGAAAACATTTTAATATTAAAGTTGGTAAGGAAAGTGAAACTCAGGAGTGAGGTGAGAATTCTTATCCGGTCAACGTAACAGTAAAGTTAATGTAAACGTAATGCCAAAGTAGCAACTCGTTTTTTTTTTAAAACTTTGTGTTAAATGCTGTTCTACAGATGTTACTGGATTTCAAGAAGTAAGAGAAGTAAAACCACCAAAACCTCATGCAGAGCAGTCATTGAAAGAAGCCCTTTTTGTTGGCCTACACACGCACACACGCACAGACCCCCGGTGGTTTCAGGTACTCAGCGACCCAGGAATCAAAGTAGGAAATGTCTTGCCTATTATTGTGCAACCGATTTCTAACATGTTTTTGTTCGACCTGTGGTGTCTAACTTTTGCGTTTCCAATTTAAAACACCAGGCAGGAATCACAGAGGAGCCCTTCAAAAGAACTGGGTAAGAGCATAAATTGACATCAAAACCTATTTCTCTATCCCGACTGCACATTTCTTTTTTGGTATTTTTAATGGGCAAGAGAATTTTTTAAAAACTTGAGAGAAAAGACAGTAAGAAACCAATATAGAGGTGACTCATTTCGATAGTCCCCAAAGCCAAGAACTTCCAACGTGTAGCCTGACTCTCCTCCAAACCACAGTATGGCTGCCAGCCCAGCAGAGGCAGCACCGCACATTAAGACTCTCGGAGGACTGAAAGCACGGGTCTAACACCGGTGATCCATTTCCTAATGTGTAACCTTGAGCAAAGCCCTTAATTACTCTCCACTGACGTCCCTTTATCTATGAAATGGCGCTCATCCCATTTCAGCGAGTTTGATGGGAGAACAGTGAGATGACACCCAGGAAGTCCTTTTTGTTGTTGCTGTTTCAGTTCAGATGTCTTGGACTAAAGCAACATATTACAATCTGCCGTCTGGAGTGTAAATTACTATGCCTCTATTTTATTTCCATTTCTCAGCTGACATCTTTACACAATTTTACAGCATTGGCAAATGGCACGAAAATGTGCTCCAAGCATAATGAAGCTTCTCATACCATTTTTCCTGCTGCTGCAGGGCAGGATGTGGCACCCAACAGTGTAGAAGCATCAAGGATGGGGCTGTCGAAACATACCAAGGACCTTCAACACCAATCGATGCAGATGAAGGGCCAGCTATAAACTTCTGCATGCATGCAGGCTGCATTTTGTGGCATCAGCTATGTCCAGCATCGCTAATGTACTGTAGGCATATACATATGTATGTATATGTAGATATAATATATGTGTGTATATATATATCCATTTCCTTGTCTTTCTTTTGGTTGTAAAACAATATGAAGACCCAAGATTATGCATGAAATGGTCACAGCACAATGCAAAAAGTAAAGTGTCCCCTACAACCCAGGTGGCCAAGGGCATGTCGAAATTTGCTTTGCTATAGTTCTGCTTACACCAGCAATTCTACAGTCATACACGGTACACACAGGAGAAATTCAGCATCATTGATCTATACCATGAATGGATTGCATTGAATCCATTAAGAAATTTCTGCCATAGATGACTTACTAACATGCTACATATGCACAATCTAGCATTCTTGTAAATGAGTCTGATGGGTTAGCATAAATCCAGAGCTATTTTGACGAGCTTCAGTAAAACTAATGATCTTTGTGAAGTAATGTTCAAGATATATCCAGTTTGGTATACTGTTTCTGAAAGTTTTTAATGGCTATGCTCATAGCTTAGAGGTCTTCAACAGTACGTAGTGTGTTACAGAAACAAAGGTTGCTATTCCTCCCAGCTATACCTACAAATTCAAATGGCACATAGTTGGTTTTCTCTTCCCAAAGGGCAGCAGGTTGATTCCCATCTGATTCTGATTCTTTTGAGGTCCACTTGGCTACCTTTAACCTTAGTCTGTGAGTTATCTGAAATTTGATTTGGCTCTCAATTTTTTTCATATTTTATTATTAACCCTACCGAACTTTGCTTTCATAACAAACGTGTTGGTAAAAAACTACTTTATATAAGTTTGACTTTGATTCCACCAATGTTCTTTAGAACATAATTTTAAATAGGATCAGAAAATGCTCATTGAATCTATGTCAATTTTTAAATATGTCAGTAATCATTTTCTTTTAAATAGTCATTCTCGTGCATCACAAAATTTAAATTTCCGAGTCAGACCCCTTTTACTTAAAAGTAACCTGTGTAATTGGTATGCTATAAACCTGTATGGAACACAGAACTGATGTCTTTCTTTCCTTCATAACTCTCTAACACTTATGCTGGGCAATTCTAGACATAAAGGATTTTTTTTTTCTCACTTAAAGCACTAAGAATCAAAACTTAAACACAAACTGAATCTATTTCGAATATGTAATTGGCTTAGCAAAGAAAACTGTAACAAATTTATAACAAGCTCTATTTACAAGAGTGGTCATTTGTGGCATATGTTACACATTTAAATACTGCGTTTTTTATTAAGAATTTAGGCAAGAACTGAGAAATTGTATATACCAGATATTTATAATATAAAAACCTTCAAATTACCTACATTTTTGATCTGTCGAATGACCTGCATGATTGGTTGAGACCAAATGAGAATTGCTTGTGTAAATATCATTTTAGTAGCTTTAGAAATGGAGCTGCGGTAACTTCGGAGCACTTCTAAATGGCAAAAAAGCATTCTGCTGCTCGTCATAGAGAGAATGTGTAGGCCAACAAGAGGAATCTTTGAAACCCCATGCTATTAAAGCACCCACCACAGCCCTCACGTACACACGAGTCCCACTGACCTCAATGGGAACGCCACGTGCGTAAGGGCTGTCGGACTGAGCCCTATGAGAGTTGATTTTTAAGAAACAAAGCTGTAAATTAGCAAACCTGGTTGGCTGTGGCTGTTGCAGCGAAGGGAACACTTGTGGCAGATGTTGTTGCTGCGGACACAGTGGCTGGCGTAGCACCGTGCACCATGGGAACTTTCGGAGGGAAAATCATATAAGCAAACACACAGAAGAGTGTAGCAATATGGAAACCATGGCAACATGGAGGAGATAATTGGGCATGGTATTTATCACAGCAATAAGCCATGTGACGGGACATCATCACCAGCGAGTGACATGCAATCACAGCGCAAAGCAGGACAACATTCCAAGGAGAGAAGGGGAAGGAGGACGAAAGAGAAAAAAAAGGGGAAAAAAAGCTTGTTACCATCAAATCAAGAAAATTGACACAAACAGGCTTAATTTACTAAGTCAAAAACAAGGATTTTATATAGTGTTTATAGTCAGACATTAAAAATCTAAGTCAAAACACAGGTATTTACGTCACAGAATAGTTAACTGCATGAAAGTAATTTTTCTTATTTACTATTATAAAAATATACAATATATTACTTTAATGAGATAGATTTTTTCTTTTACACACCAGAACTCATAGTCCAATCAAAATCCACCAAAGGTGACTAAAGGAAAAGTTGTGTGTAAAGAAAACATTTATGTGAGTCCATGTCAATTAAATAGAAAATGACATTTAATTGACAGGTGTTAGTAAAAGGAAATGGACTTGCCCAATAGATACAAGTTAAACTGAGCAGTGGATTTTGAGGGGCTGTGAGGTGCACCATAGGTTTAAGATAATCGAGAAACAAAGCTGGCACCTACCAACACTTGTAGCGGGTGTCATGCACAATATTGAGCCTGCCCATCATGCATTGCAACAGGAAGGTGGATTTGAAAAGGGAAAAGAATTAAAACATCCCATCACACGTGTAATTAGGAAATTCATTTGAACAAAGAAGAAAAATTGTTATTATGGGAACAGTGGCATGTAACTGTCAGCACAATCAAATCATACAATAGCACAGTGATCAATTAGAACCCGTCTCGAGTGAAGAACAAAAGCCAGTTCAACTGTGTGCCGTACACTAAGTTTCTCCTAATTGTTGCCTATTAGCAGGAGCACTTTGGAAAAAATTTAAACCTAACATTGCAATCTGTTTTGTATCGCCGGGGTAGCTAGCCACCTTGCGGCACTGCCATTTCTGACTTGAACAGATGAATGCATTAACGTATTCTTGATACTCAGCACAAGTTAAATTATCGGAAATATTATTTATTATTAAAATGCTAAATAATTCAATGCACAAAACTGACTTAGTACTCTAATGAAACCAAAACGTTCATTTTTTCATTCTTTTGGCTTTATTTTCCTGTTCACTATAGCACCAACCACACAGACATGGAAGAGGCTGTGATTATCCATACAGCAATTTTATTGGGAGGGGCACTGAGCAATAAATTCTGCATAAAGAGAAAGGGAACTTCTGCACTGTCTTAGCCTGGAATTTCAGTGTAGGAAGAGTATGTAGAGGCCATACACTTTCATATATTTTGAACTGGTTTACTTAGTAGGTATCTAGGGAAACAGACTAGTTTCTTTGCTGGTTTAGACCCTTAGGAATTCCTAGAGTAGCGGGTGTACAATATTATACAAAATTTCACACAAAAAACTGGTAATTAGACTTTAGTACAAACCCTGAATGGGAGATAATGAAAATACATACATTACTTATGTGGTGTTAGCACTGATATTCACAACTGTTAGACCCCACAATGTTAAATTACTTTTTATATATATTTTTCTCTGTTCTCTTTGACATACAAACTTTGAAAAATCTAATTTATTTCACCAAGTACAAGGTACTTTTCTACACCCAGAACCATTGTTCTTTCTCTAAGGCTATTTTAGAATTCCGGATTTTAAAATTCCCAATGATTTTATACTTCTATCCAAAACTTGGCACATCCTATTTACACACTAGCAGCAACTGGGGTGAACACTTGTTAGAAAATGTCTGCCAATTGAGTCTTGTCAGAGAGAGCCCTACAGAACAAAGCCGCCATTGAGAGCCACGGATGACTCAGCTGGCAACCCTGGAACAGCTGCAATTGGTCTGTCATCCAATCAGACTGTGGGCACAATGATCAGTGATTAAACTTGGTAATGAAGCTAAGGAGGCATCCTCTCAGGTGGAGTACTATTACAGTGATAGGCATTATTTGAGACTCTTGAAGATCTCTGTCCTTGGCTACAACTACTGGGTGGAAGACGTGAAAGACAACAAAAACAAACCGGTGATAACAGAGACGCTGATTTGAAAGAGTAGAGCAAGCAAAATTTAACGCTGTGATATTGGGTCTGGATCCTGTGAAATCGTTATCCTCTATTGGGAGGGTAAGGGGATGAAAAGATAAATGCAAAAGAAAAATGTGGTATTTTAGGAATATTAAAGCCTGTTTAAATACTGTACAGGTTGTATGTTTAAAATTGATTATTTACCATTATGCTGCAATTTGCCTGTGATATTTCATCCCATGCATAATTAGCCTGCACATGCTGAAAATGAGTTAACCTTACCCTATCTCTCTAAAACCCTGAAGATGTTACAGTTTGAATTTCAGTTTGGTTACCTTCCTCATTACCATTATAACCAATGCACACAGTTTTGAGAGGGATTTGCAGCAAATAAATATAAGGCAGCAATAAAAATACTAGCTAGGGTGCAATAACTCACAAATATGAAAACGTAATGCTGTAGGACCCACTTACCAAAAGCAAAAATCACTTTTGAAATGACCATAATATCCATCTTAACATCAAATGGTTTGATTTATGAATATAGATGTGCAAACAGCCAATTAAATTTTTTTCCCCAGTTTCCAGCACAAGGCCAAATTTAGGTGAATGTGTTTCTCAATTTCAGATTTCCCCTATTAAGATATTTGCATGGAAAAATGTTGTGTTTCTG
>VMDR010036986.1:0-10367 GCA_007922815.1 Macrotus californicus | reverse complement strand
TTATATTTGAATGCTAAATTTTAGCTGAGCCCTGAGCTAACAATACATATAAAAATAGCACATCAGACTAGTTCTGAATTTAGAACAGGCATATAATTGTGCTTCCATTTTCTTCTGGTATTATTCAAATTGCCATATTAAGTAGACAAAGCAATAAATTTTTTAGTTGAGTTTTTACATTTCAGCAAACCTCAAGAATTCAATTTAGAGAATTCTGATGGCACACTGAAAACCAGACTTGAAAATCCATTCAGTCCTCCAACGTTTTTTGGAAAGAGTCCTTGGCAAGCACTAACGTGGGGTCGAGGGGCTTTTTAAAACTTTAGAGCATAGACTTAGAAATCTCGTACCAAACCAAGCCCAAGGTCTCCATTGCAATGAGGACACAGGCAGGAATGATTGGGACTCTAGTCTTCTGGGATTTTTCTGCCATCGGTGGTCATTCTGGAGTGTGATGTGGCCAAAATAATTTTGGTATAAACCAAGAGTACTAAATCCTATTTTCCTCTAAATTTTCTTTTTGCAAAATGCTCACTTATTTGTTTATTATGACTGCATTTGAAATCATTCTCCATGACTTCTATAGTGTAAAAACTCCAAATTCCACAATATACCTTGTGAGACAGAAAAATAAGCAAGCAAATAAACCAAAAATAGAACTTACCAGAAATCTGTTCTACTGGTGGAAACAAGAAGCTCTGAAATGCAGATGGAGAATTCTAAATAATCCATAAAGAAGGTTATTAGAGGCCACTAATGCATGACATAAAAGTAAGCCTAGGAAACGTCCTCAAGAGCTTTAATTTGCTAATTCTGAGAGCAAAAGATTCTGCATTTTCTATAAATACGTAATTGTCTTAATCTTCCAAATGTTCAAACTTTCCTTTAAAAACACAAATATTTGGCATGCTCGGCACACAGCAGGCACCCTGGTAATGCTCATTGATTGTTGGTTTGATTTGATTTAGGGGAGATCAGCTAGAAGTAAATAGATTTCCAACAAAACAATAATTGCTCCTCCAAAAAGAGATGAATGAAATAAACGTCATGTGGGTCCGCCTGAGGCTGCCTCTTCCTCCTCTCCTTTGGGGCGCTGTGTCATCTAAGCTAACAACTACCAAAACTGCATTTTCACCTCCATACGTCTTTTGTACTCCAGACCCATGAATCCAGGTACCTAAATGGTCTTGGATCTGTTATTTCTCCAACTATCCAAAATCAAACTCCTGATTTCCCCATGTTAGCTACCACTTCCTTTGGTTTTCCTTCCACCAGTAAATACCACAGGGTTTAGTTGGTTGCCTACACACACACACACACAGAGCAAAACAAAAAACCCTACTTGGCAACTTCTTCTCCCTTATTTCTTTAAAAATCAATTCTCAATTAGACCAAAACCTCTCAAATGTATCTTAAATTAGTTTACGTGTTCTCACATCCCATAGTCCCTTCATCTTGTGGCTGTTTCCACCAACCTTCTGCTCTCAGAGCCAATGTCAAGTTTCTTCTGGATGAGTCTACATTAGTGGGAGCCCTGTTCTCTCCTCTATCTTGTGTCCCTTTTGTTTGATTTATGGACACATCACCATCTGTATCATCTTCTCTTATTTACTTTTTCTTATGAATCCTCCCAAAATTGTATGTTCCATGAAGGCAAAGAGTTTATCCACCTTCTTATGTATCTAACCCAAAGCCTGATGCACATGTTTTTCACACAATAATATTTTTTGAAAAAATGAAAATACGGTCCACCTTCATTCATGTTTTGCTCCAAAAATTCCCGGGTACATAATAAGCAGAGCAACTGTTTAAAGAGAACCGATGGGCTTTATCACCAGTACCCGGTAGTAGTAAGTGGGAAGGCCTTTCTGACAGTGTTCAGCAGCTCTGTGACCTGGGAAGACAGAAAGTGGTGCTGGTCCAGGATCAGCCTTGCAGGAAACTATGAAGCAAGCACAAGACCCTGAAGTAGTTCAGAGACTGGTCAAGAGATGGTTGAAAGGATGGCTCGTTGAAAGTTTTCAGAAGAACAGAAAAACTGCAGACAGGAATGAATTTGTGAAAAATAATAGAAATGAGGGACTAGAATTCATGAGACAAAAGAACAGGAGGCCATATGGTGGAAACAAATAAATGAGAATCTCAAGGCTAGTAAGTTATCCGAGTTTGACACTTTATAAAACCATAAATTGAATTTCAGATACATATGTATACATATGTAGATAAGAAAGCAATCTTTTCTCATATTAAGATTCCACAGCATCATATTGTATTTAATGTCATATAATTCACATACACACAAATAATAACAAGTGTGTTATTTTCCTGTAAAGTGCAACTTTCATTATTCTGCCTGCTGGTTTGATTTATCCTCAAATTCTGAAAGGCCACCCTGCAACCCAAAAGCAGTTTGACAAACAACTAGCCTCTGAGGATGAATATTAAACCAATGTCCTGTGCATTTTACAGTTCATGTTTTTTGACAGTGTACACAAATTCTATTTTTCATCAACCATTTAAGATCTGAATTATTTGTAGACCCTAATCATCCATAGGAGGGGTCCCTCTATCATTAGCACACTCAAATCAATATTCACCAACCAAAATAGAAAATGAATATATGATTAAGATCTATTGTTTGATTAATGGTATTCTCATTTATTATAAGAGTCTTGTTCACCGTTGATCTTGTAGCAAGGCATTGTTTCATACCTTTGTTTGACCACACTCATTTAATTTTCTATGCCAATCAACCTCTAGTCTTAGAATCTATTATGCTCACTGGCAATATTGCAATAACTCTCTTACTTTGTGTAGGAAAAGGCCCCACACCGAAAAGGAGGGTAAATGCTCTGCTCAAAAAAAGCTGGAAAGTTCTGGGTTGAACACAGTTAACTGAATAACTTTTTGATGTTCATTCTGAACTTTCAGAAGCTGTTCAAAACTATGCTTCCCAGACTTATTTCATAAAGCTCCTTTTTTTACTGAGAATCAAGGGGGGTTAGAATATCCTGGGGCTTTCTCCTTAAACAGTTGTGTCCTAAGTGCTCTGTGTGCCTTCATCTTTTCCTCATATCTACTCACCGAAACCCATCTACAGCTCCTCATTGCCTGCAGAAATATGTCCACAATTCAGCACAGCCTTCCTGCTGGTCTACGAGATCTCCGCAGACTCCATATTCCAGTGTTCAAGTGCTCCCTCGATGTTCACAGGCCTCTCGTGCTGTTTTCTCAGTCTGGAAGGCCTTTCCTTGTGCCCACAGAACAAATTCACACTCCGCCTTCTATTCATGGCACAAATGCTATTTTCCTCTCAGAAGCTAATTTTCTTTCCACCTTATAAAAACAATCCAAAGTTTTTTATCATCGACTCCAAAGTCCTTAAATGTCCCTGGCTGCCTTTCCAACCACATTTCCTAGAAATTCAATTTCACCAACACAGGGCCCTTTCTCACTTCGGAACCTCTCACTTTTATTTTTTTGTTTAAAATACATTTTAGTCTCTTGCTTCAGTAGTGCACCTTTCACCACACCTGTCTCACCTGTAACTTCTCTTCTGGGGCCTTCTTGATCTCCCTATTAACATAACATATTCTCTCTACTCTTTTCTCTTAAATGTTTTATTCACCTAATTATTGATCACTACCTATTTTGTTGGTTTATTGTCTCTCCCACAAGACTGTAGGCTTTCTTATGGCAGAGACTTGGGCTCTTATGTTCATTTTGATTATCTATGATCTCTCCACCATGGAAGAATTTTTAGCTTAACAAATATATTTAACAATAAAAGAATTAGTAAGTGATTCAAAAACTTACAAACTTAAAAAAGTAGAAGACTGTCCCCTTGTTCTGGTTCTTTAGAATATAGAGATAGATAGAGAGATAGAAATTGATAGTACTTGTACTGAACATTTAAGGGCTTTCTTGTGACTTGGCATCTGTTAAATCATTTTCTAGTAACAGCACTTGAGACACTTTTTAGTATTTCTTCTCTATTATATTCAATGTTGGTAGGGCTACCAATCAAGTTGGCTTGCCTAGCTCAAGCATGGAGTAATAAATAAATAAATAAATAAATAAATAAATAAATAAATAAATAAATAAATAGTTTGACCTGATTTGTCCCAGGAAAGAAAAATCCTGAAGTTACCTGGGATCCTGACCTTTTCCATTTTTTCAGCTATAATTGAAATCTGTCAATTTACTGCCCTATAATTGCTATGTTACTGATCCAGCTAGAGATTGTTTGTTGCTTATGGACAAGTGGCCCTGCTAGTCATTTACATCAGATCATCACTAAGTGTGTCTCACCACGTGACAGGCTGAGAGGCTTGGCTGTGGTTACTGTGGCCTTCGTCTTTGAAGATATCCTAGTTCTTCCTACCCAGTGAGGCATCTAACTAGCTCTTAATTAGTTGATGAATGAAGTTGGTTAAATAAACCCCAATCACAGATTTGTCATTTACTTACATTTACAATAAAAAATGTTATTCCAGAGAGAATCTTTGGGTAGTTTCAATAATCCAAAACACATATGACCTGGGCTAGATTTTGAACTCAAAGTCTCAGTAAACATCACATTTTCTTTCTGATCAAAATTTCTTATATGGGAACTTTTAAATATGGAAATGAACTTACCAGATTCATAAGGTATATCCTATGCATACATAATAAATTAAACCATATTGTTTTAAGCATAAGTAGGGGCTGTATAACTTGAACAAATTACTTAAATCCCTAAGCTTCTGTTTCCCTGGTTCTGTTTTTTTTAATGACATTACCTTCCTAAAGAAATTATAGCATGGATTAATTCAAGTGAAGCACTGACCACACAGGGCATATGATAGAGCAGAAATACCAGGCTCAATTTCTGACCATTTTGTAGATTAACATTTTTTGATGAATGTATAAAATCAGCTTTTGAAACATCAATATTTTAGATGCCAAGTGCACAGAAAGCTTTTAGTGCTCTTTAGAACGTTGAAGAAATTATTCAGTCGCATACAACATTAACTTTGCTCCACCTTCGTGGCTCGAGCTCCATAAACGTGTGATGGAAACGCTATTGGTCTTGGTTTGTATTCCACTTGTTATGTGGATCAGGAAGTTATGGAGCATCAAAAGTACCCAGATAAGATGGGATTGTTTAAAATGCTGTGCAATTCAGATTAAAATATGTTGTTTTTCTGTGATTTTAAAACATAATCACCATTTCATATAAACCCTGTCAATTCAAAATGTTCCAAACTATTGTCCTACAAGTGAACCTGACATTAGAAAGTATGTATATTCCTGGAGGTTTGACATTTAGTAGCTGTTTTTGTATAATTTTGCCTTCAATAAAATTGTTATCATAAAATACACATTTCTTGTGTCCTGATTCATTCTTTCACTTTAACAACACACAGTTTTCCCAGAAGTCCTGGGGTGGGGCTGTTTGTTTAATGGCAACTATATGACAAACTGTATACTATCTGTTTTTCAAAGCAAAAAATTTCAGATTCCTAAGTGAACAATAGGTATCAGCCTATGACTACTGGAGATTATGATATGACTGATATTTTCAAGCAAATAAAGAAAGAAGAAGCAGAAAATTATTTTTAACCTCCAAACTAAAGAATTTTATCCTTGTTTAAAGACTGTGCACAATTTGAAAGTTGAAATTTTCACAAATAACTCACAAAAATGTTGAAAATTAACCCAACTTAAATATGATAAAATTGGCCCAAAGTGATATAAATGTCTTGTAGCTCTATTTCTCTACCCTGGGTTGCTAATTAGACTGCTTATTATTTTCATGAATAAATGAGTACATAATTTATATAGTATTGACCCCTTTCCATGAAAAGACGCAATTAAAGTTTCATCAATTACACCCTATGTATGAGGTTTTATGGGTTTGCGCTGTCTTTATTCATTTGCTTACACAACACTGAGGGGGGGTTGTATGTCATGCTGCTCTACCCCATAAAATTTTAAATGATAGTGTTCATCAATCAGATTAATAGTCCAATTAAGAGTGCACAGCGTGCCTTAGTTCTACCTGGTTCACCTCCCCTGGCTGACAAAAAGACGATGTTTCTCCTTAGATTTATGGTATTAAGATGATTGGGAAAACAGAGATTTGAACTTGCTGCTCCACTCCTAATCATCCTAAATGTAATTCTTTCAAGTAGGAAAATATAATACCATAATTCTCATCAATAGCACATCTCCTGTGGGAATATGCTGGCAATAGGGTCTTCTCAGTGATATAAAACCTATTTGTTCCCCAGTGTTAATTGTAAGCTATTAAAGATGTGACATTATCCAATGTGCCTAGACCTTTCGTGAGACTTGTGATAGCCCCACCAAGTCAATTGATTAAAATACGATCATTTGTCTGCATGACTCTCTTTCAATGTAAAATGTTTCCCATTATTAGGCAATGGAGTAGTCTTCACAAAGCTCAAGCTTAATCAAAGTAATGAGCAACATTAATCAAAGTCCAACAGGACTAATCAGCCTTCAGACAATGCAACCATTTTAAAAAAGTTTGCTAATGAGTATTTCAAGTGGAAGTAAACGATTTTGTTCTTAGGTAAAATATCCCTATTCATGAGCATCCACTGGAAACATTAAACCCTGGTAGAAAGGCCAGTGCTGCCGTCTTTCATAATCACCTATAAAAACTTCTTCAACAACGGTCAGGTATTGAATATATTTGCATAATATGCAATTTCAGTGCCCAGTGGTTTTCTGAATAATGCGTCACTTGTCAAACTTCATCTTAGGTTAGCATAATGTTTTTCTCTAGCCACGGAAGGAGGCTGAGTCCATTTTGCATTACTTTTCTGGGTTGAGTGCCGAACAAATGAAAAGAAATTACAAAATTCCAAACAAATTAAGTCAGCTTTGACAAAGCAGCAAGGGAATGAGACACAATGAGAGGTAGGGAGTCATTGTGTCCAGGCCTTTGCTGGCCTGGTATTTACTTGCTCTTTTATGTTTAAACCATGGGAACAATGCTGCTCACCCCAAAGGTGTCCTTGGACATCCGCAAATGTCCCTGGACCCTGTGCATATTTTACCCTACGTGGCAAAAGGGCCTTGCAGACATTATTAAATAAAAAACTTGTGATGGGAAATAACCCTGAATTATCCAGGCGAGTCCAATGTAATCAAAAGAGTTCTTTTTTTATTTGAATTTATTGGGGTGACATTGGTTAACAAAATTATACAGGTTTCAGCTGCACAATTCCGTAACACATGAACCACCTCAAGTCAAGTCTCCGTCCATCACTATTTATACTCTCTCTATACCCTCCTCCACCTCTCTCCACCCCCTCCCCTTGGCATTCATCACACTGTTGTCTGTGTCCATGAATTTTTTCCTTTTGTTTTTTGCTCATTACACTCACTCCTCCTCACCAAGCCCCACCCTCCAACAGCTATCAGTCTCCTCTCTGTCTGTGAGTCTCTCACTGTTTTGTTTGTTAGTTCATTCTGTTCATTAGGTGGAGACAGGAGGATCGGGGTCAGAGAGGGATTTGAATGTGCCACCCTACTGTCTATGAGTGAGGAGGAAGTGGTTATCAGTCAAAGAAAGCAGGCAGTCTTTAGAAGATAAAAAGGGCAAGAAAAAAGATTCTTCCTTGGAGACCCCTGCATTGTGCCCAGCAACGATAGGAAAATGGTCACACCTCTCACATTGCATCCACCCCCTGTGCATTATCTTACTGCATGTCTTTTACATGCACCTCAGAAGCTCCTCCTTATTAGAACATCACATTGACCTTCCTCAACTATTTTTCTAAAACAAACATTTGGTGAGCAACTTCGGGTACCTGCCAACCCACTGTTTACAGGAGAGCTTGGTTGTTGAAGTGATTAGGGCTTAGGGGAAAGGAGGGATCCATTCTTGTTGTGGGAGTCAGCAAATGTCCTGTGGATAAGTATCACTGCTATAAGTTTTACTGTTTTCTCCCTCTTTCAATTTTATTAAAGACCTTGCAAAATAGGTTTTCCTTAAAAAATGAGGGGTAAACCCATCAACTTGGAATTCACGATGCACCATAGGTGGCTGTCAGCTGCATCATTCACCATGTGCTGTACATGCATCAAACACGTTTCTACAACTAGGAAATCACATAGTCTGACACAGAAGTTCTAGGTCCATCTCTTTCTGTGAAATTTAGCTATGTTGATATACAGCGAATTCCCTTTGGAAAGTGTTCTGATCATTATTATTGCTCTTTTTTTTTTAACAGGCATGCAGTTTATTTGAAACTGGAGAAAACAAGACTCCAGTAATCTTTATAAGATAATGGTCACATTGGATGCATTTCTGCAGCCACACCTCTACTCTCTCCTGAGTCTGAATTACCTTTCTTCCATAGTTACCGCTTAAACATTCTTAGCAAAAAAATTGAGATCTTGAAAATGCCTCTGATTTACACTTGGTCGGTCAAGACCTATCAAAGATGGATGTGAATTCTGTGACCGATGACTTGTTCTCTTAAAATCAATGGCTGATCTTCCACATTCTAGAGAAATTGATTAGACATCACCAATGTCTCTGCTCAAACTCTAATTAGATCATTATCTTAACTAATAAAAAAATCTGCTTCCCAAGACCACTAGCATACATGATCTAGGCTACCTGGCACTGTCATGGCCGTACTCGCCAACACAGGCATGATTTCTTGTTCTAATAGGAAGGACACTTTTACTCTTATGATCTCCACTCTATAAAATTTCCCTAGGATTTCACTAGATGAAAGCAATAATTCAAAATACTGAGTTAGACTTTGACACAGTAGGTCACCAAGAGTTCCTGGCTCACTACCACCTGGACCCATGGTAGATTTGTACTTTGTAAACCCCTGAAGGTCTTGCAGGTCCATGTCACAAGTTCTAGCCAGGGCTTTTGAAGGGCAGCAAAAAGAGGTGTGCACATCTCACTAACTGCATCATGGACACCATCAGGAAGTCTGCCCACAAGCCCCCAGGGATGCTTCTCTTGTAGATTCCCTCAACTGGCCTACAGATGCCTCCAGTGCTCCACCCACTTCTCTGGCCCACACACCCTACTCTGTGGCTGCCTCACTGTTCACACCCCTGAGGGTAATGAGAGTGAGCTTTGCAGATGACTAGTGAGCATGCACAGGAAGCCAGCCTGGCTCTGCTGGGTTGGGAGGAAGGACACAAATTTGAGTCTCAGTGTTCCCTAGGAAAAGCAAAGAGAAGGCTGTCAGCACCTGGTCTGGCTTTATAGGATCAAGAAAAGGCATACAATCTTAGGAAATCCTGTCCAGGGTGTGACAAGAAGTATGGGGTGTGCCTGTGCATAAAGGAGGTCTGAGAAAGCCTCTGAATCCCTAACAGGGCTGATGGAAGGTACTTCTTTTTGAATCAAGTCAGTAAATACTGGAGGAGTGACTGCTTCTTCAAATGTGAAGACAGCAACATAAGACTTTAAAGAAGACAAATAATTAAGGAAATATGATACAACCAAAAGAACACAATGATGTTTTTCAGTAACTGACCCCAAAGACATAGAAATCTAAAGTTTGCCCAAGAAAAGTTGACTTAAGGAAGCTCTATTCAATGAAATCGGCAAAAAAATACATAAACAAAATAAGCAATTAAAAAGATATGTAAATTATAAAAGCTAACCAAACAGATAATCTGGATCTAAAGAATATCATGAATAAAGTATTTTTAAAAATGCAACAGAGAACATTAACAACATATGTAATCAAGCAGGAAAGATCATCTGTAAAGAGGGGTCATTTGTAATTATCTAGCCAGAGGAGAACAAAGAAAAAAATGTGAAGAGAGTCTTACAAACTGTGAGATACCTCAAAAGAAGCAATTTGAAAACTACTGAAAGCCCAGAGGAGAGAAAGGGAGAAGGGGATAGAATGCTTTTTTTTTAAAGGTATCTATAAGAGGTTTTCAATCTTTTCAATCTGGAAAGAGATTTAAACATCCAAACTCTTGAAGATCAGAGGTTTCCCAAAATTTGCAACCCAAAACAATCTTTTCCAAATCACATTATAATAAAAATAAAGGACAAAGAATTTTAAAAGCAGCAAGAGAGAAGAAACTGCTTGCATGGAAATGTTCGTTAAGTCCATTGGCAAATTTCTCCAAAATCCTGCAGTCCAAAAGAGAGTAAATAGATATATCCACCACGTGGAAAGGAAAAAACTGCCAACCAGGAATACTTTACCTGGCAAATTTGTCCATCAGAAATGAATGAGAGAGCGACTTTCCCAAACACACAGAAGAGGGAGTTAGATAAACAGCAAACTTGCTTTACAGAAATGTTGAAAGTTCTTCAGGTTGAAATGAAGGACACTAATTAACAACATAAAAACACC
>VMDR010036985.1:0-10357 GCA_007922815.1 Macrotus californicus | reverse complement strand
AAAAAAAAGAGTTTTTAGGGGGCAATGTGGGTAAACTGGGACAACTGTAATAGCATAAATCAATAAAATATATTTTAAATGTCTTTTTTTAAAAAGGTAAAACCATGACTCTTATACAAATATAAAATAAATAAATGTCAAAGGTTTTATTTAACTTATTAACTAACGGGAGAACCAGGAAAGTGTTATAACTGGTTCAAAGTAGAGCGTGAAGACATTTGCAGGCCATTAGGAACGCCAAACTGAATTTGTTTAAATAGATGCAAGACTGACTTCTTCCACAGCGGAAGAGGGATGTCTATTGAACCTCGCCTGGACAGATGTTTGCATGTCTCTGTCCAGGGATTAGTTGCATTACTACCAGGTTTCTGTAAGTTTTCTCTCTTCACAGTTGATAAATAGCCTAACCAAAGACAGTGAAAGGCAGAGAAAGCCTGAATAGATGGGACCTAGTCAGGAAAATCACTAAATTTCAAACTCTTTCCCCATCTTCCTTTACACACACACTACATTCATAACAAGCCCTACCACTGGGAAATTATAGCGATGCTGTGTTAGCCACAGGTCCCTCTCCATCTGTATTCAACCACCTATCTCTATGTTTAAGGCTCAAGTGCATTTCAGAAATTCAGCTCAACTCCCTTTCTACTCCCATCCCAAGAACGTGAGGAAGATGATGTGCAAGAGCACAGATTTATTTACAAGATGAGTAAGATGGCCACATACAGGACAGGGAGAGGAGTCAATGTAAAATTCACTAAGATGCAGGGATTTCAAATAGCTTGTCCAGAGTCACAGGGCTGCGAGGACGAGAGCCAGCATGTGAACGGACCCATATTGTCTGGGGCTGTTCGTGCTCTTGACCCCCTGTGCTGTAGGCTTCAGCAGAGTAGAGGTGGACTTCCGTGGACACTGACAGCCCCGAGAGTCTACAAAAGAAAAAAGAATCTCCCGTACCGCGGTGCAAGTTCCACACTCACAGAGGGGACACACGGTAAGTCTCCGTGCAGAGAGAGGCAGATGAATGGAGTGCCTCACTCAAGGTTATCAAATGAGCTGGCCATGAAGACAGAGAGCCCGTAGTCTTTTTGTTCCCCACCCTCGACCTCTTGCTCATCGCTGGTTTATTCCTGCAGCTGACATCGTGGGGAAAAATGAGTCTCTTCTAAGCGTTTCTTTCTTACAGCTTGTCATGCCGCAGACTTTCATGTTTGGAGCTCATGATAATATGTGGTCTTTGCTGGAACTCCTGTGGTTTGACAACCAGCCTCTACTAGAGATTATGGCAGCTTTTGTTTTCTTAAAAAGCTGGCCGCTCTCAGAAGTTAGGCTTGAGAGAACAGAAGTGAAGTTGGGTTGGCGCCAACAAAGCAGTCAAGTGTAACTAATACTGTGTTATTAGCATGGGGTGAAATTTTCAACTTTCAGTCTCTTGATGAAACGTAGACAATAAAAATTGCTCAGTGACTTTTTCTAACCTTTCTAACCTGTATTTTACTCCCCGAGACCACGATCCACTTTGCAGCCTCAGACAATAAGCTCCGGAGGCTGACAGGATGGCTTCTCCCTCGACTAAACAGCTACATTTGGTAAATTTAAGTCTCCAGAAGTCTTAACTTTTTCCAGGTACTGAAATGTTCTTCTTAATGACAGATTGAGATAGTTGTCAGGGCTCTGATGGAGTGAGAACCCTTCATTAAGAGGTTTGGGTGGGGGCGGGGGGAAAAACATAAGTTGCTGAGCTGGTCAAGTCCCTGAGTGTGATGAGAAAAACATTTCCTGCATCCCTGTGGATATTTAATTAATCTAATTGTTTTGAGATGTTCTATTTAAAAATACAGTAGGAATAAAACAATACAATGTATTAAAATCACAGTGGTCTTAGTCAAGGCCCATTAACATTGCAAGGATAGAAATCTACCCGCATATCTTTATTGGGGTTTGCCTGGCATTTCTCTCCTTTAGGCATTTTGGGAGGCTTGGAATATGGTGTATGACTTTGAAATGCACTTTCTAGCTGTCAGGAATTAAGTGATCAGGGACAGTGTGTTTTCGCATTTATTGTAAGAAAAAAGAATGCAGTTTGTTGCAACTTTGAATTCATTCTCTGGTGGAAAAAGAAGGCTGTAGGAAGAGCCAGGGACAGGTCACAGCTTAATAATGAGATCAGTATGAAGACAGCTTCTTCCATGGGTTCTTCAGAACTCGTTCCCCCTCCCCCCACCAAGTCCTACTCTGGTGCCAAGTCTGCTTTCCCCCTGGAATTCCCCTACATTCCTGACTTATCAGCTGGTTGTTTCCTGATTGCAGGCGCATCTGGCTTGAGAGGAAAACATGTATTGGAGTTAGGGGACCACACAGTCTGGCCCGAGACAAGGTGGAGGGCCTGAATTTGGTGGGGAGGTAGTGTGTGGACTAGAAAACGCACAGAATTAGGGTCAGGAAACATGAAGCACGCTTCTAGATTAGCTCTGATGCCAGACTTTGAGAAAAATATTTAAATCCACTAAATACTATTTTTTTTTAAAAAATCACTTGGAAAACAAGAGCATTGGGCTTGGTAGTAATTCTCAAACTTCTCTTAGCCTCCCAGCTGATTCTTCAAAGGAAACTAAGTATCATAAGATAGATTCAAAGGTTGAGTTGCTCTGTGTGAATAGGCCAAGTCTGCGCCCCACTCGCCCTCAGGCCCTCACGCAGGGCATGCCCCTCCTCAGCCTCACTCGGCCCTGAGGATACACCACTTGAGAACTCGATCAGAAGCACATTGAGGTCTCTGCACTCTCCCAAGGGGGGGATCCAGGTACAAAACGAAGAGCCTTTCTTCCACATACAGAGATGTAGTGTGTGGCGAGGAGACAAAGGCAAAGGATAGTCAATATGCAGAGGACAACAAAGGGCAACACTGTGAAGCACTCACCAAAGAGAACTGCTAGCACTGCCTTCACTCAGGGAGAATTTTTAGTGACTGTGCCCTTAGAATAGTGTGTCTATACCTTTATGGGATTTGCCCCTTTGATGAAAAATGCCCAGAACAACCACATTTTGAAAGTGGTTTCAAGGTGTGTCAGATGGCTGAAGTCCATCGATGGATCAAAGACCACTCACTGATGTAGTTACTAATCTTGGATTCATCCAAAGGCATTAGCATTTGTCCCGAGATCCATGCAAGAGGTATGTGCATTTTTAGGCAGGACTTCTGAGGACGACAGAACTCAAAGGAATGGCTCTCACACTGGGAATCTGGGGGGCGCCAACTGGTGGGCTGGTAAGAAGTTCTTGTTAACAGTCTCAGGAAAAATAGATAATACTGTTTGCAAGGAAACAAGCATTATGATTTTTATTGATTTCAGAATGTTATCAGGACCATCACCCCTTTTTAAAAAGTGGCCCACTTACTGCAGCAGAAGTAGTCTGTGGTCCCTCCTGCTCATCTGTGGTTGACCGTCTCCAAAGGTGGTGGCCCAGACCTCTTATCTATGAACACGCATGTCCCTCCTGCCCAGATGCAGAGGAACAGGCTCCCTCTCCCTTGTCATCTGATCTGGCCTTGACTTGCTTTGACCAACAGACTGTGGCAAAAACGACACTGAGCCACTCATGGGCCTCACTCTTAAGAGGTCTGCCAGCCTCTTGGCTCTAGTCTGTTTCATGATGCAGCTGCTAGATAAACAAGCTTAGGCTCTGAGACTAAATGGTGAGAAGTCACAGGAAGGAGGCCCTGGAAGAGGCGCGGCCATCTTGGAAGACCGGGTCCCACTGAGCTCCCAGCTGAATGCTACCCCTTGAACCATCTTGTTCTCTGTGTCATGCAGTAAAAGAACTGCCAGCCAAGCTCAGCCAACCCATGGAGTTGTGAGAAATAACAAATTGTTGCTTTCTGCCATTGGGTTTGGGGTGCAACAATAAATTGCTTAAACATTATTTGTCAGGTGATTATAAGCAAACTTTTTAGATTTCCCACATGCGAGTCAAAATCCTGATGTTATTTTTTAATTGTTGAGCTATTTCATTACTACTTCTCATTTAATCATATAATGTATTGCGTCCACATTGGGTTCTCAGAATCACGCAGACAGCATACATGTCACCAGCGACAGCCGTCTGGTCCAAACACTCACTTGGAGGTCTGACTGTTTTAGTGAAGAGCCTGGGACTGGAAAGATCTAGTCATGTGATTTTCAACTTTATGATGAAGTAAATTATTAATTCACTGCCTTTCTTCCACCTCAGATAAATAATGCAAATTTTTTTCCCCCCAGGGAAAGTGATCTGGAGTGACGAGCATAAATGACTTCATTGTCAGGGTGGTCTAGCTTTTACAGTTAAGAAATTTCAGTGATTTAGTGGTTATTTGGTTTTCCGAGCGATCCTGTTTGGAGTGTGTCGTCACGGTGACTGTAAAACGGTTCAGTAAAAAAACAAAACAAAGTAACGCGGTGAAAGCAGTGATTTTGTGGGCACTGCAGGCCCGAGAGGCTGTGCTGAAAACCGGAGACTGTTCTTTTTCTTTTTCTCCTTTGGCCTGGTTTTATTCACCAGTGACTTGTGCTGATGGTCAGGGGCAGCAATAAAATCACGCATGAGTAGGTTTTTCTAATGGAAATGGCATGATTTATGTGGCTGTAGATCCTACATGACCCTTCCTCCCGCCCCCCCCGTATGCTAAGTTATAGGGGTTTATCAGAGCTCAGAACACAGAAGAATATATGTTGGGGAAGAGAGGCAGAGTTTGGAATAATTGTAGCATGAGATGACCATCATTTAGTGACTTTACCTGGGAACAACTTTGCTGCTGGTGATGGTGGTGGTGGTGGTGGTGGTGGTGTGTGTATAAAATTCTAACCAAATGTGTGGTATACTACTTATGTAAGAAACATAAAACCATGAAGTTTTACACAAGGGAGGTTTGGGTAAGACAGAAAGAGGAAGGGGGGTTTGTAGAAAGAAGAAGGGAGACAGATGTGGGGCGAACAGTTGGGAAGATATGTGTCCTCATCAACCTTTTCTGGCCAAAGTGCCAGAGCAGAAAGATGTTCTGGAGAGTTGAGGGAAATGTCATATGCAATTCAAAAGAAAAAAACCCCAACCACTTCTATTTATGACATTTTGTAGAGTTAAAAGTATCTATTTAAGAACAGAATAATTTCCTTTCTGGCTAGGCCTATGTGTGGCTGAGTTCTGGATTATATAACTATGGAGTAAGGAGATACAAATGCAAGAAAGAGAAAGGAAAACATGAGCTGAGCAGGAGCAACGGAGCTGGAGAGGAGGCGAGGCTTGTGTGTGGGAAGGGAGAATGGGATTGAGACAGGAGGGGATTTAAAGTGAGGGAGACATCGAGGAAAAGAACACATAGGAAGGAAGAGAAATGGGCAGACCAGGCAGAGCCGGAGTTGGAGAAAAGGCAAAAGGACAAATTAGATATGGGCATGATAATCTGGGTGAGCACTTCCCGAACCACAGGACTTAAAAAATGTGGTTTCTCTTACTTTTATAATGTAACCTTTCAGTCTCTCAAAATGAAATGTGTGTGTGTAACTGACAAGCAGGAAAAGCAATGGGACCAAGGTTGTGAGTTTTCTATCTGTGTGGGTCCCATGCCAGCTCTAAACTACATTTCATACCTCGTTTTGGGTTAGCCATTCAATAATTCATGTCATCGAACCCAAGGGACATGGATAAAAGAGTGTGAATGGCTTCTAGACAAGCCAATTTATGGCCAGGGAATGTCACTTGAATAATTTTATCTTTGCACATCTAGAGAGCATATTGCTGCTTTAATGTTATTTGTATCAGCCATCGGTTATATCCTTGGTAGAGTACCCATAATTTTTTCTCTGATCTAGAGCTTTTGAATATGTTGATGAAGACATGGAGAGACTAGTGGCTTCTTTCTTCATGAAATCTAAGTTATACACACGCACACACACACACACACACACACACACACACTTCATAATTTTTTAGAAGTAGAGGCTTGAAAGAAATCTGCATCACTACAATCTTCTAATTGATCTGTTCAAAAGATCCATATTTTCCTGTGTGTTTTTGCACAGATTAACTTTTTTTGTAACAGGAGTTATACTTTGAAACCCTATTTTGAGATGCTTACTGATTCACATGCAGCTATAAGAAATAATGCAGAGAGACCCAAGGTACTCTTTGCTCAGTGTCCCTCAGATGACATCTTGCGTGAGAGGACAGCCAGGATACTGACACTGACACAGTGAAGAAGATACAGAACATTTGCATCGGCACGCAGGCGCCCTCCGGCTGCCCT
Source organism: Macrotus californicus (assembly GCA_007922815.1). Taxonomy (NCBI): domain Eukaryota; kingdom Metazoa; phylum Chordata; class Mammalia; order Chiroptera; family Phyllostomidae; genus Macrotus; species Macrotus californicus. The sequence continues at coordinate 4,074 of VMDR010036985.1, read as the reverse complement.
TTTGTAGCCCCCCCCCCCCCCCCCCCGCCCCTTCCACAGTGTGGCTTCTCCACTGTTTGTTTAACCACAGTTTGTGCAGTTTGGACATCTGGTTGTTTCCAGGTTTGGGTGATTATTAATAAAGCTGCTATAAACATTCATGTGCAGGTTTTTTTGTGTGTGTGAGCATAAGTTTTCATTTCTCTGGGATAAATGCCTAAGAGTATCATTGCTGGGTATATAGTAGTTGCTAGTTTAGTTTTTAAAGAAACTGACAAACTGTTTCCCAAAGTTTCAAACTGTTTCCATGTTACATTCCCACCAGCAACTGTATGAGCGATCCAGTTTCTCTGTATCCTCACCAGAATTTGGCGTTGCCACTGTTTTTTTATTTTAGACCATTCGGATAGGTATGTAACGGTATCTCACTGTGGATTCAATTTGCATTTCCCTAATGGCTAATGATGTTAAACATCTTTTCATGGGCTTATTTGTGTAAACATCTGGTTGTTTCTGGGAAGGAAAAGCATTGAATTGTTCTTTAATGTTTATTTCATATACTTTGTCCTCATGTCATAACTTTCATAGAGGAAACTCAGTAGAAACTTCCAGCACACTGGACAAGGAAAAGAGGAAGAGATGTTGTTTGGAGCTGATGTCATTCCTTACTAAAGGAAAAAAAAATCTGTTTTATGTAGGCGTCGGTGTAACACAGTATAGCAATAATGCAGATTATTGTTTTATACTCCCTCGTAGGTCTCCTGTTGTACCTCACAGAATGCTCGGAGTTTTTTGTAGCCATCCGTTGTTATCTTTGGCAGAAGCATGGTGGCTTGGCTCAGGAAGCCGGCAGTAACAATGATATCAGTTCCTTTTTATTTTTTTCTTCTCCTGGAACACGACGTTACCTAGAATACATGGGAGTCTGGCAGGGGTCTCTATTTTCTTCCCCTGTATTCCTTTCACACCATCTGTTTGGGTGTGCTAGAATCCACTGGAATGTCTTTACAAGGTGTCAAAACTCCGGGAACTCCACTCTCTTTGGCAGCAGAGAGAGAAAGAATAAAGTGATCACGGGAGTCTTATGGAAGAGAGAACCTGGGGGAGTGTCTGTCACAATTACAAAAGAGACAATTTACAGCGCCAGAGAGTCCAGGGTTAGCGTTCCTTTTCTCAGGAACTATGTCTGATCGAGGTCGCAGGCAAGGCTGCCATAAAGGCTCCCTCCTTCTTCAATGAAGGCAGCATCACGTGACACTGCACACTGCTCCCAGCTATTCAGGGGCCCAGCCGTCTAGGATGCTCCCGGGGAGGGCACGCAAACACAAGATGGGGGTTCGATGGCCTGAGAAATCCCCAATTCAGCATGAATTCATTTTTGTGATGTGTCACAAATCCAGTTCGTCTTTTGTCATTTCAAAGGCAGAATTTCAATTCTGTTTATTAAAAATATAAAAGAACAAAAGAAAATAAAACCAACCCGTCTACCCCCAAAACTTGTTTATAAAATGTACCACGTGAAAATCCAACTTGGAAAGAAGTCTAGTTTGACTTTTTAGCGTTTGCTCACAAGCTCATGGAATACCGTGGTTCTTGGATTCATTAACTCTTATTTATAAACTTAAGGTTGTTTTGGAACAAGAAGCATAACATTTACTGAAAAGAACATTGAAATGCATTTGTCTTTTTAATTAAAAAAATACTAAGAAGTGAAGCCTGCAAAACACAAAATCTTAATGTTGCAGTAGGATTTTCCCTCATTAAAAACATATATCAAACCATTGTCTGATTGAAACTAAACACAGTTAAACATATATAGATATAAATTATATAATTTACATTTATTATACTTAATCCAGGTATACATGCAAACACATTTGTATATATAAATTATGTATGAAATACTCATAGCTAAAATTTATGTGGCTATATTTGAAACTGTGACATCAGAGATAGGCTTAAAACACATTTAATTACATTACCGCGTGTATAATCAGAGTTAGAACTACTGATAGACTTTGCTGACAAGAATTATGGAAAGTAGCAGCTAATTCAGGATTGTTCTATTACAGATATTACAGGGGAAGCAGATCTGGAAAGTAGATTTAGACTCCTGTATTATTCACTGTTTTGTGGGAATTTTATTAAAGAAGCATATTTCATAAGCAATTTAGGCAAGGAAATTCCAGAATAAAACAAGTCATAATTTCTGATAACTTCCTGTGACTTTCTTCTTACAGTCATTTAGTTGAAAACCATCATAGGCTACATAAAAATGTAAGAAATGTATAATGTAAAATATAAAAATATACAATATATCCACTTTCTTGTCTTTCAAGGGAAGCTTATAAGAATTTGATATTATTCAGTTGATAGAGGAAAATGATAAAAGGTGTTTAGTGCAGAGAAAAAAGAGCCGTTTCCCCTTCAAATGCACAGGCCCTGCAGCCAATGTTTTTAGACCTTGAAATATCCATGTTCACATTTTCTCTGAGTAATGCACTGAAAGAATATGTCTTTAAAACATACGTGCCTTAAGTGTCCTTTTAAAGGGTTTATTTTATTTATAGCTTAGAACTATCTTCAGATGAAAATGGGTGATATTTAACAACCACAGCAAAAGATGATCTTCTTTGACTAGAAGTCTTTGAAGACTCTTCTGAACCAAACAACCTTGCTGAAATAAATGAAATTTTTGGGTTGCATGACCATGCTAGAAAAAAATGAGTAAGACAGTGTTTGAAATGATATTTAGTAAATTAATATCATTACCACCTATGAACAGTAATGTGTTGGCAGCTTTGGAAATCATTCCAAACAAAGTTGGTGCCTGCACTTACAATGCTGAGGCACTCATACCCACGTGTATCTTTGAAATTCTTGCCTGATAGCCTATTAACACATCTCTTCTATAATTAGGGCTTCTAGATACTTCAGAGCGTGAGCCTGAATATGGAGAAATCCTGTGGTTGATCCCCACGCATGTCTTCTAAGTCTAGTGGTTCAGTGTCTGGGAAGGTCCTGGTCAGAAAACTGGTAGGGATGATGAGCAGCCCAAGTGAGACGTCTTTTTTGAAGTGAATTGGGCATTTCTCCTGACTCAGCAGAATTTCCCTGATTGTTGCTGGAATGTCTCTGATCCTGGTAGATACATTATCCAGCCAGGCTTTATAACAGAGCAAGTGGGTTTCGGTGCCCAGGTGCCCTCGGCCTGCATGTGTAGATTTAGTTTTGCTGTGGGAGACCAGTTTGGAATACAATCTGGCTTTGGGTTACTCTCAAGGTTAAGCCCCCAAGAACACTTGAAAAGCAGTACCAGAAAATGAGGAAAACATCTGAGTTCAGAATCAGTGGTGGCAGTGAAACATGCCTTTTGAAAGTCAAGGGGAAAACCAAGAGCTTAATGAGTAAAGGAAGTCTCTGCAGATGTGAGAGATGGCATCGCATTCTCCTTTTGCCTCTTCAAATATTTTTTTATCGCTCTCCTGTCTTTTCCTGGTACTCCAGGTATGTTGAACCTTTGATAGTTCCTCAAAGGACAACACTACTGTTCACTTTTTTCTTTCTCTGCTTCATGTTGGATAGTTTCTCACATTTGTAACCATTGGTGTCTATTTGTAAGTGATTAGTCAAAGGTAGATAATATCATCAAATACATTAACATATTGTAAACAGAAAGATCAGGTGGACAGAATGAGAGAGAACAGATGGCCGGAGTTCACTTCCAAGCGTCACTCCAAAGGCTGGTGGCCCAAGAGGGGCCCAAGGAAAGGTTCTGAGGCTGCCAGAGCCTGAATACAACGCACTCATTCATTCACGGGAGCGCTGTCATCCTGGGCCAGGCCCTTTTAGGTTTTAGTGAACAGCAACCACAGCAAGCAGAGGTACTTGCCTCATTTAAACTTTCACCCTAAACTCCAACTCCATTATTATAACATTTCATAATTATAAAAATAATCAGAGGTTATTCAAACATTTTGTAATCAGAAAAAATGTTAGAAACAGCAAAACATGCATTTAAATATATGTGAGAACACTATCGCTTAATCTACATAGGTAAAAAGACATTTAAAAATAAAGTTTGGCTTTCTATGT
>VMDR010036984.1:0-10352 GCA_007922815.1 Macrotus californicus | reverse complement strand
CCAGAGCTGACAGCTCCCAAGTTCTTTCATTTCATTCACTCCTCCAAAATCTAAGTGCTGTTTTGATTGACAACTCCAAGAGCAGGTGCTCTACAGTCTGAGGGGTGGTTGAAAGAATGTGCATCTCCCCATTTCCTGAAAGTATGCAGTGAGTCAAGATGTACTGTGAACCTGAAGACCTACTCTGTTGAACTAGTCATTGAACGAGTTTCAACACATTTAGAGTGTCAAAACTTTCAAGTTGGAGGCAACTTTACAAATAAATTAACTCTCCCTTTGAGTTTTTGCCCAGAGGTAGGAATGTGTACAGATTTTGTGTGTGCGTAGAGCCTATCTATTTATGGGAGCCTCTTTTAAGAAAAAGAATATGTACTTTTGCAAAATTTTGCCAAAATGTATATCTTGTAAATGCATTGATGGTCCTCTTCCAAGGTCCTGGCAGGAGCCTGTACAAGGCAGGAACTTGGCTAACTTCACAGTATATTTATATAATGACAAGGCCCCTTAGACAGTATGATGTGGCATAGATTATAAGTACTAAGGAGTCCTAAAGAGAGAGAGAGGCATGTTATAGCTGTTTGGAGAAGGAGAATGAAAGACACATGCTCATAAATGTGCATACAACAGTGACAATGATGATACATTAGTAGAGTGGACTAGAAGTTTTATTTATAAGTTAAACAACCAACCTGGTACTAAATCTAGTTCTGCCATATCAGTCGTATAACAATAAATGCAATCATGATGTTGATATGCCAGGCATTAAGCTGGGGGTTTGCATTTTTGTCTCACTTAAACTCTGTAACAGTGGAATGAGGTAGGTTTGGTCCATTAACTTGCCTGAAGTCCTTTTCTTAGTGAGTTCCCGTGTTGGGTTTGCACCTCAAGCCTATCAGACTTCACTCACATGCACCATTTCACACTGCCTTCACAAGTTCTCAGGGGTGTCTGAGCATGGGTGAGAATCTCTACATTTATTCTCTCAGTGAGTAAAAGGAATCTGGAGTTAGTATATATGAAAATCCATCCAGTTCCCTGACAGCTTTATCCCCTCTATCCCTGTTAAGAAACAAAATAGCTCCTAGACCATATGCAAAACACTAGGGAGACCTTGCCAGTAACTTCAGTACAATTATCATAATAGATTTATACAATAAATGCAGGAAATAATCAATCCTAACACAAGTAATTCAGTCACTGAAAGAGTTGACTTACTGCTGTCTTTTTAACTCACTAAACCCAAAAGTTAATTATTAACTTGAGCACCTCTGCAGTCATTTGTAAAGCAGAAAATTATACAGGTAAATACATGAATGTGTTGTTAGATATTTTGCCCATGAGAACTTAGAGTTGTTCCACACAGCTGGTAAAATACATAAAAGGAACATTCCTCATCCCTTCCCTGTCATAGATCATTTCTGCCCTTGGGAGGTAGCTGTCTACAGTGCTGAATTATTCTGTCTTCTTGGAATATGAGCTTACTCTCTTAATTTATTTCTAAATAAACAATGATAACACTGCTCTCACACAAACTTTTTGAGCTGATGAGCCAGTGCTTTTGGAATAAGAGTTTAGTTGGGGCCACAATTACTTTCCTGTTCCATTAATTCATGCCAAAATGTGGTTGGATCTAGGTTAATAGTTCTAACGAAAATTTACAGTAAATATATTTCATGATGAAGTTTTTGTCTTTATATAGAAATTAATAGTTTAGCACCTAATATCAGTACAAACTCTCAACCTTTTTGACAAGGACCCACAGGAAAAAATGTGTTGCCTCTCCACTCTGTTCATACTCAGTTTTCCTTTCTTTCTGACATGTCACCAGTCTGTTCTGTTCTCCTCTACTCCATACTGCTCCCATTCATTAAAATATGGTGCTTGCTCTGATCTAATAAATTGATCTTATAAACTGTAGAGTCTTGATGTTCAGTGTGAAAACACTTTTAGAAAACCTTGAGTACATACAAGATACAGTAGGCATGTTTCTCTCTTGTATGACAGGAATATATTTGTTAACACATGAATGTTCTTAGCCTTACCCTTCCCTTGCTTTAGGTTGCTTTGTTCACTGTCTCCCTTCATGCAGGATGAATTTGCAAGTTTTCAGACTATTCACTAGAGATGTGTAATGTACAGTCAAGAGAAGGGAGAGAGGGAGTCAGAGATAGAAAAGTGAGGGGATAGGAAAAACTGACTTCCAGAGGTTAGGACTGGGCCTATGAGAATTCTCTAAGATTAGAGAAATGTCTGGTATGCTGAGTATAGGAGAGGAGAAATCTTTTGGAAAGAAAAATGGGTGCTACTAAGCTTTACCTCTTCTCTACTCCATTTTTGGGATGTTCACATGTTTCTCCTTGTGATGGCTGTTACTCAATAGGTGGTACTTCATGAATGCTTCCCACAGAATCAGTCAATCTCTGAAAAGTAACATGTATCTGTAAAGTATAGCAAGTTTCACATTCAGGGTGACAAGCATTGGTCAGCTCAGCTTTTTCTTTTTCTTTTTTTTAAGGGAGTAAATTTCACAGCTCAAGGTGGCCTTCACATATTTATTGAGTAGTACAGTCTACAGAAATCATCCATCATCTCTCTGTTCAAGCTCTGCCTCTCTAAAGAAATTAAACAGTAGACACATGCCATACCTCATCCCCATTCATTTTTCTTACTGTCCTTTGCTCTAAGTCATTGCTAACAATCTACAGCTTAAAGTGTACTACTGTATATTTTATGTGTAAAAACCACACAGTGAGAAACTGTTCTTTCATAAAATTAATCCGAAAGAAGCCAGCACCTCTCTTTTATATGGTCAGCCAGCTTTAAACAAAAATACATTTTTAAAGTGTTAATTTTTAATGATAAAGTTAAAAATAAATTTTTCTATTTAGTAATAAAGCATGCCTTTTAAACATCAAAATTGAAAGGAAATATCAAGTGTGTGCAGTTTTCTCTTTCTTTAATTAGTAAGTGGTTGTTATCTAATGAAGTTTATTAACTTTTATATCTGTAAAAGTAGAGAATGACTTGAATTTTCCTGAAAACTTGATTTTGGGGCTGTGAGAACTTAGACATCAATCCACAGAAATAAAAACTAATCTCATTCCTATCTCGGTCCCCTATCTGATTACCTCAAGTGGGAACATTCTCTCTCTCTCTCGAGTATGTTTGGGAGAGGCTAATAATGTAGGAGCCACGTCACATTTTATAATCTGCGCCATCAGTCTCTGGGTTAGTGAATTCAGTATTATCCAAAATGAAAAGTTGCCATTAATTGTAATTCTGAAACTTATGAACTCTGGGCATAGGTTGTTTACCAGATGATTCATGTGAAGAGTTTACTATGTCTCCTAAGCTTTGTATTGTCTGGTTCAGCAATACTTTTCTATAAATTCATTTTCATATACACTAAATCCCAAATTTTGAGCATAAAAACATATATAATTTTTGTTACTTAAAAACCAGTTTTTTGTTCATCTCAGAAAGTATTTAAAATACTTTATTGGTTAGAAGGAGCAACAAATTATCAGCAAACTGGGGATGCCCACATGCTTTAAGCGAACCCTGAGTACTGGCCATAGGTAGTGATCACTGTAACAGATGACAGAAATAAGTGAATGTAATCATGTGACAGTTTTCCATAGGACAATGTACTTATCTTAGGAAGAGTTATAGAGGGCGGTGTTGGGGCTTGGTGGTAACTGCTTTCTCTTTTCCCCCCTTAATCTGGCCTCTGTCACTCTTCACTGAACATACTCATTGTATGACTAATTCTTGGATTTCTCCGGGGAAGCGAGTAATGAAGGGGAAATACAGAATTGTGGTTGGAGAGCTGATTTTAAATGCTTCCCGACATGATGCACATAGTACACGTACTTCCACTTGATAAACATATTTGCTCTTTTCCTGGCCCTAGAAATATGGGACAGAACTGAAAGACATCCTAACAAGGTATTTTTAAGAAGATTTTATGCAAAAAAAATATTAAAAATAAAGACACTGGCCTCCGTTGCAAAAATGATTGATATTTCATTTGATTGATAGACATTTCAAGTGATTGAGAGAAATGTAGCCTTATTTAGAACTAGATCATTAAATTATATTGTTTTAAGCTACTCAGGATACCACACACTTTTTAAAAATTCCACCTGTTGCTAAAGTACAGAAAAGTTGACACCTGATCTGGTATATCTCTATAAAGGCCACAGGACAGTGACTTCTCAGTGAATATTGTTTAGTGACAAATTACTGATTATTTCCAAACTTTCAGTTTTTATAAAAAGGAGATAAAGTCCCTGGTGACCTATTCTAGCAGAGCTTACATAGTTTTATGTTTATAAAGGAGTTTGTTGCTTTGGATATTTTGGTAGTAAATGTTTTTAATTATTAATATTGTGTGTGGGTGTGTGTATAAATAAACTTCAATGGGATTTTAAGTTAGGTTTCCATGGTTTTTGATAATTAACACAATTCCTTTTGAAACTCTGCCTAGGAAGAAATCCATGCTGGAGACTGCATACGAAGCCATTATTTCTATCTTCATACTAGTAATACAAACATATTTTTGTACCTTTATGCTATCTTATTACACCCTAGGGTCATAGTACTCATGTTACGTACCTATTTTTTTTTAATTCATTTCATTTATTTACTTTTCAGTAAGTTTAATCCTTGAGAAGCACAGCATTACACGGACTCTGTGTGCAGTGGCCTAGCAGGGAGGTTGCAGGGGCCATCCACTGTTTCCATGGGCACAAGTGCCCTTTCCCGGATGACTCTGGTTTTGTCCCTTTTGCCCCCAGGAGTCACTGCATTGTTCTTTGCCTTGTACACATCAGCACCTGTCTTGCCCAGATAGAATTTAGTTCATCCTGAGCATGAACACCTCCAAACTGAGGAAGAGCTGTGTGCTCCCTCTGGTTCCAGAGATCCCGCGTGTCGCTAGCACAGGTGGCCTTGGGCCACAGCCTTCTAGATGTATTTGTCATTGTAGAAATCCTGTTCTCAGCCTCCTCCACAGGCCCCAGGATGGTAGGGACAGCTCGTCTTATATACTTCTAATTCAGTGTGTAATGACGTTCTTCTGTGTGAGACTGTCAGTTCCTGAGACCTGGAACTGCACCTCTCTTTTTCACACTTGTGCCCCAATGCCAAGTGCAGCATGAGCACCTGCCATTGATGATTCCTTTTAAATAAGAGCTAATGGCAATGTGTGCAGAGTGAGTGGTGTGGATATTAATATTGAGGAAGTCAAGTTGGTTAAAAATTTGTGGGGTTGAATGGAAATTCAGAGAGGGTTCACAGAAGAGGTGAGCCTTGTTTTCTAGTGGCCAAGTGGTACATGCCATACAGGTAGAAGGGAAGTGAGAAGGCATTCCAAGCAAGGAGTAGCCTGAACAGAACTTTAAAGAATGAATCTTCACCACTGAATGTACCATACAGGGTGGTAAGTGAATGTTAACATTGTCTCCTCCTAGCCTGCAAGATCCTTGAGGGCATGGACTGTCTATTTTCAGCTCCAAGAATATTTATTTATATATTACTAATGTTCAGTAAATATATTTGTTGAATAATTGGATATTAGACTTACTTCTAATTTGTTTGTGAACTTGAGGCCAAGTTTTTAAGTCACCCACTCCCACCTTTGTTTTTCTTAAAATTAAATCTCTACTTGGTTGCATGATATTTTAAGTTTTTACTTTCTATGATGAATTAGGTTATGACTCTGCTTTGAAGATGATTTTTGTGTATGCTTAAATGTTTAATACTCTGATTTTAGCTTGGCTTTTAGTACCTCCAGATCCCTATTCCAAAGATTTAGTTACCTATTAAGACATTAAAAATTGTAAAAACAGTTGCAATTGTTTAATTAATGAGCATTACCAAAACACTAATATGGCTTACTGATCTAGAATTCATATAAGAAAGTGAAAAAGTGTCTGTATTTTTTCTTAACAGTATATACGGTGATAGTGGATAGGGATCTAGACAAGCTTTAGAAATTAAATACCAGGGAAACAGTTGGGGGTGGGGAAGAACATGAAAATATCAAACTATTCATGTAGCCCATCTGCTCAATTCCACAGCACAACTGTCTTAGATAGGAAAGTGATATGATTAGATTTGCATTTTAGATTAATTACTTCCATAAAGGTGTGGAGAATGAAGTGGAGTTGCTCCAGATTTCTACACAGGAACATCACAGAGAAGGTTAAAGAGATGTGGGCCTGAACTGATGTAACAATAGGAATGGAGGGGAGAGAAGGTGGTTAAATTAGAGTCAAGACACACTTAGAAGATGGAAAGTAATGACCTGTGTGATTCTATGTAAGAGGCTACCAGAAGGGAGTTTTCAAGGAAGCAACTGGAGGGCAGACCCTGTGCTTTGGGACCTAGCATAGATACAAAAAAGGTCACCGTACATATTGTAAAGTGGATCTGGTGACCAGGCACATCTCTTTTCTCAAGTTAGGAGAGATTTGGCAGAGGAAGAGGCAAATTGTTTTTATTTGACTGGTAGATTTATGCCTTGCCTCCTTAAAAAAAAAAAATTCAAGGTCATCCATCTCAAATGAACTGAACTGAATACCCTTATTTTTGTTACCCTTTTTTAAGCAACTTATGACACCTCAATTTATATTTAAGGAAGCTCTGTCAGATATGATTGATAATTGCTTACATAATATTGTTTGTAAGACAAAACAAGGAAACCAAAAAGGAGAGTCATGTCACGCTGACACAATCTTTTTTAACACCCAGTATTTGAAATGAATACGAGATATTGTGATGACCTAAACAGAGTAAAAACATTTTCTCAGCATTTTTGATTTTAGTTTTTTTAACATAATTGAAGTTTCTATATTCATTGCACAAACTTGTGAGCCAGGGAAGTGAGGACAGGGATACACAAATAAGTAATATCAAATAGTGGAGGAAAAAGATATTCAACCCAAAATTTCAAAATACTGTGCTAATTTATATGACCAGAACAAGCAGGGGATATGTAAGCAGCCCTTAACCCAATAAATGCTGAGGTGATGGTCGTGAGTACTCAGCGACAGCGTCTCCGACTGGAGTTTGCAGAGATGACTAGACATTAGCTATGAAAATGATGCAGACAGTATAGATATGCGAAGGCAGAGAAAATATACAAGAAAGAAGTTGGGGAGAATATACAGAAAAAAGGGGTCACAGAGTACCAGGAATCACTCATTGACTAGATAATTCACTTTTATTTGCTCTTTACCTATAAAATAAATTTAAAAATTCAACCAGACATATGTGATTCTATTTTGTTCCTTTGATTCAAAGAGTTGTTTCTAAAAATATTATAAGAAGCTCACAATCAATACAATACATCTAGGGCAGTGTGTAACTAATTTTTTAAATGTTTTTTTCCCACACACTAGCTCACAAGAACTGTTTTATTTTACTTTATTTTGTTGCCCTTTACCCACTAGAACTAAGCAAATGCAATCATTTCCTAAAGGTTTTAATGATTTGGTTCATGTCTGCAGCCCCATTGTACTACATATTCCTTCATTTAAACAGTATCCACATGATAGAGCAGTGATTGTGAAGCAAAGAAACTGACTTTGACTTCCTTCACTTAAGCCATCCTCTGTGGACACCTGGATTTTTTTTTGTTTGTTTAAAATTGAAAAGACTGAAATGGGGTCCAAACTTCAGTAAAAATGTGTTTTCTCATGTTTTTCAAACTTACAGGTGTGTAATTAAAATGTCACTCCATTGCATCTTACCTTTTGTATTATAATATTTATTTTCTTATTTTGGAAATTTTACTACTATAACATATATTATTATACATAATCAAATAATTATATAATTATACTAATTATCTGGTACGCATTATAACCATTATATGTGAGGAGGGAAATCAAAATACTTGGAATTTACTTATAAAAACTTTTGTACTTATTCTTACATGTTCAAACTTTAGTCACTTTCATAGTACTCTTCAATTGATACAAACACCTACTGAGACTTTTTCCCACTGCTCAAAACAGTGTTTGAACTTAATCAATTTTGATACCTTTTAATGCTTCTGCCATTTTTTTTTGCCTTTTCCACATCAGCAAACATTTCCCTTTGAGAACATTTTTTCATCCAGCAAAACAAACAAACAAAAAATCGCTCAGGGGCAAGTTAGAGTGAATAGGGAGAGTGGAGAATGAAAGGTCTGGCATTTTTTGGTCAAAAACTGCTGAACACTTAGTGCGGTGCAGGCAGGTGCACTGGTAAATCACCCACATGTAATGGGCAAATGCATTGAGTCTCCAAAAAAAAAATTCATTGAAGCCAAAGGCAGCTTCCCACAACAATGCCAGCTGGCACACTGGTACAGATGGGTTCCTAGAACACCCACCCAGTGGAGGAAGCCTGTACTACAAGGACCTCCAGAAGATAATTCTATTTTGGGGGGTTCCCCCTCATACATACCACAGTTCAGTTCAATAAAAGAAACTCACTGTTTGTGTATCTTTTCCAGTCATTATTATTTGCTTATTTTCTGATTATCAGTGGAAATAGTTGTACCATCTGAGGGAGGGAATGTCAAAAATGATCCATACTGGGTGTCCAATTTGTTTGATATGCCCTTGTTTACTACAGTGGTTAAAAGTGGATGTTAGTGCAAGAGTCCCTAGGTATGAATCTCAGTTGCACAAGTTTCCTTTGAGGCGGCCTTTGGTCCTCAGTTTCCTCACCCTCAAAATAGGGATAGTAACACTCTGCTCAAATCATCACTAATTAATCCTGAGAAAATACAAATACACATTAAACCCCTGGCAGCATGAATTAGGGCAGCAGATGTGGCCATCACAATGACAATAGGCTTCCTTTGGATTTTTTTCTCATGGCCTCTCCTCACCCTCTACTGAATTTAAGCGCATTATCTGATTTATTAAATTCAAATTAACCTTGAAGAATATTTGGAGTTCACAAATTGAAGTCAGAATATTTTTAAACACTCTATACCTATCATCTCTAAATATGAGAAATGTATAAAACAGTATTTATTGTAATATTTCTTTTTTTTTAAATTGTTGTTCAAGTACAATTTTCTGTCTTTTCCCCCCACCCCTTCCCACCACCCCAGGCCTCCCTGCCTCCCTCCCCCATTTCTACCCCCCCCTTTTTATTGTCCATATGCCCTTTATAATTGTTCCTGTAAACCCTATACCCTTTTGCCCTATTATCCCCTCCCTTCTCCCCTCTGATCATTGTCAGCCTATTCTCAATTTGAATGTCTTTGGCTATACTTTGCTATTTTGTTGATTAGGTTCCTGTTAGTGGTGAGATCATATGGTATTTGTCTTTCACCACCTGACTTATTTCACTTAGCATAATGGTCTCCAGTTCCATCCATTCTGTTGCAAAGGGTAGGATCTCCTTCTTTCTCTCTGCTGTGTAGAATTCCATTGTGTAAATGTACCATAGTTTTTTGATCCACTCATTGACTGATGGGCACTTAGGTTGCTTCCAGCACTTGGCTATTGTAAATTGTGCTGCTATGAACATTGGGGTGCATAGGTTCTTTTGAATTGATGTTTCAGGGGTCTTAGGGAATAATCCCAATGGTGGAATTGCCAAGTCAAAAGGCAGTTCCATTTTAGTTTTCTGAGGAAATTCCATACTGTTTTCCACAGTGACTGCACCAGTCTACAATCCCACCAACAGTGCACTAGGATTCCCTTTTCTCTACATCCTCTCCAACATTTGTTGTTTGTTGCTTTGTTTATGATGGCCACTCAGACAGGTGTGAAGTGGTATCTCATGGTGGTTTTAATTTGCATCTCTCTGATGACCAGTGATACTGAGCATCTTTTCATATGTCTCTGGACCCTCTGTATGTCCTCCTTGGAGAAGTGTCTGTTCAAATCATTTGCCCATTTTTTAATTGGGTTGTTTGTCTTCCGTAAGATTTCTTATAGTTTTCATTTTCAAAAATTGACTTGTAAGCTACATGGGACCTTTTATAGTATGCTGGCCAAAGGTTTTCAGAGTCTCTTACTATTTTGGAATATGATATCTAATAAATTATATGAGTCCCCTTTACAGTACTTTCTTTGCTTAATGGTTACTGCTTATTAGGGCCCAGCATTATTTAACTGTAGTGAATATTTAACAACTAACAATTAAAGTATTCCAATTAAGTGAAAGAGGAAAATAGAAGAATAGAAATGTGAAAAGAAGCAAACATTCTGTTATGGTGATTTGGATCAACGTCAGACATACTTGGGGAAAGTTGAATAAGTTTATTGAATTATGTATTATATCCTTGATCTCCAGGTGGAGTTCTAACAAAAGCTCCACTAAAAATAAGGTTTCATTCA
>VMDR010036983.1:0-10354 GCA_007922815.1 Macrotus californicus | reverse complement strand
GGTGTGCAGGCTCTAGCAGCAACCGTCCTGAGATTCCTGATAATCTCCAATGTATTACCTTGGTTTTCCAGAACTAGTGAGCTCTCTTTCAAAGTACCCAATCTACCTCCTGGCTTTTTCCCCTGGGCTTGTGTTGGGTCCTCCCCTCAACCAATCCCTCTCCTGGACCTTCTGAGTTTCATGCCCTCATCCAGTTGGATCCTTTTCTTAGGCTAGTCCCTGCCCCTTTAAGGTACCCTTTTGGCTCCTACTGCCCTGCCTCAAGGTAGAAGGACTCCCCTGCACCATCTTGGTTTCTACTGTGCATGTGCCCAGCAAAGAAATTCCACCCCACCCCCAGTAACCCCAGTACTGGCCAGCTGTTCTGGGGAGATGTTTCCTGTCTGCTCTGGGGATTAAGCCCTGAGGGTAGAGAACGTATTGGCCTCCTGGGGAGCCTGTGAATGCTTCAACTTCCTGGTGAAGCAGGCTTAATGTCCAGTTCAGCTCTCTAGTAGATTAAGCTTAATATCTGATTCAGCTCCCCAGTTTATGAGGCTTAAAAAATGTCTGATTCCCTTTGCGTCCTTCCTTTGTTAATAACTAGCTAACTACCTACGCTAAGAAGATCAGATGTACTATGCAATGTAAAAACACGGTTTTTCTGATTGTTCTCTTGGGGCCCCACTGGCTTCTGCAGACCATTTCCCCTCCACCTTGTGTACCAACCCTTCTGCCCTTGAGTCTTTTGCTTATACCAGAATTCTAGTTTCTTCTCCACATTGACCAATGCCTTACTTCCTCTGTCCTCAGGCTCTTTAGACTGGTCTCACAGTTATATCCACCTGAGACAGATTAACAAGAGAAAACCAAATTAATACATATGTATGCACAGAAGTCCCACATATGAGAGAGTCAGAGACCCTGTATACATGAGAGTCTCAGGGACAGAGAGTTAAAATGATGTATAGATGGCATTAAAAGGATGTAAGGATGACATAAGGTGCCTTGTGGCTTCAGACATGCTCTACACTTCTTATTTTAGAAAAAACTTCTTTTCCTTGACCACACATCACAGTTCACTAATTTTCTCCTGTCCCTGACAGCCTCAAAAGTTCCTCAAGATCAGTAATTAGTCACTTCTGTCTTTACTCACAAACCTCTCCTCTGTAGTCAGATACGTCCCAGTTCCCCTCCCCACAAAGCCTTCACTAAGTCAGGTTAGGCCTAAGTGACTGATGATGTTCTGATTGCCAAGCCTAGGAGATACATTTCAGTGTCACTTATTTACATAACAAATTTTGAGTTCATCCTATGTGGAGTAAGGGTGAGAGAGAAAAGATTAAAAGGTACCTTCCCAATACTCTAGGAGTTTATATCCTAGTAGGAGTGACAGGCTTATAAGATGACAGTGAATTGTCATACTAAACACTGTTTATTGAAGGATCACACCAGGGCTGGCTGGAACTGTTCTAATGCTTTACATGCATTTTTTCATTTAATCCCTACAATGAAGGAGGCATTATTACTATTAATTCCCACTGTAAAGAAAACCTTAATACTTGAAAAAGCTAGAAACTTGCCAGTGGCCAAGCAGTTAGCTCAGTTTGAATTTGAACCCAGATCTGACTTGAGAGCCCACACTATTAACGGGCAGAACGGCATCCATAATTCAGTATGCCCCTGTTTCAGAAATGTCTGCCCTTGTGAGGTGAGTTCGCTCAAGAGACTGCTGCTACTGCCTCTGAGGTGTAGGCAGGGAGGGGACGGATGTCAGGGGAAGGCTTCTTGTTGGTTGATTTATTAGTTGTCTAACTTCAGGACATGTTTAGATGTGCAAGAGATGATTCAATTCCACACCCTTAATTTATGTTTGAGCCCTAGAGAAGCAACATGTCCAAAATGATCAAGCCTTTCTTGTGAAAAACTTGACAGCAGATTCCCAGTCTGGTATTTATTTCTCTATTACAAAAAAGTTCACCCAAACTCCTGAACCATGTGCCACCTAAAATGTTGTCTCCTTAGACATTTAAAAAAGGAGGTTAGTATAAATTCCAAACCCATATCTACCATGGTGATTGGAACAGGATCTAATAACATACTGTGTTTTGTAGTGATTTTTAAAAGAGATTATTATACTTACTTATTTTTAGAGAGAAGGAAATGGAGGGAGAAAGAGAAGAAGAGAATCATCAATGTCAGAGAGAACCATCTATGGGGTTTCCTCTTGTATGCACCCGACTCCTAACTGAACCTGCAACCTGGCCATGTGCCCTGACTGCGAATCGAACCAGTAACCTTTTGCTTTGTGAGATGATGCCCAACCGACCCACATCAATCAGGGCTGTAGTGATTTTTAAATGACATCTCCATGTCCCCAGGTATTTACTGCCAGACTGCTGCTTACAGGATGATTCTGGCTTGGGAGCCTGGCCACCTCCATTTCATCTTGCTCCCCTTAGTAGCCTGAATACCTTTCAGTGTCTCTTTCCTTCATTTTATAATAGGGATAATACTAGTACCTCCCTCGGAGTTGTTATGAGAATCGAAAGAATTGATGTGTTTGAAGTATTTTGAAGTGCCTGGCACATAATAAGTACTCAGCCACTACTCGTTACTATTTACTGTTAAGATGATGGATTCCATCTCAGTTTATTTCCTGGGTGCCTGCTTTTTGATTTCTTTTTGCAGGGAGAGAGCTGGGAATTTATGTTTTTAAAAATTCATAGAAAATCAAATAAGTGTATTTAATGTAATTTCTCAGTTATTAATTTATTTCTACACACGTATTAACATACTGTACTAAGTAGCACACACTGAAGTTAACTCCTAGACAGCAAAGAGCCTACCACATTTTGCTGTGTATAATTAGTGCACTTTTTGCCCAAATTTTTGAGGGAAAAATAAGGATGTGCATTATACATGGGTATAATGATTATATGCCATGGGTATATTAATGGGAATAGTAATCCCGTGGATAATGTACCCAAAAACATGGGTGTGCATTATACACGGCCAAAAATGGTAATTTATACCTTCCTTAAGTGTTTTTTAAAAATACCCCAGCAATATTAAGGCCTAGTTGGAGTAGTTAACTAGTATTAACATACTTAAAGCGTCTTACCTTTTGCTTTCTAGAAACACTCACTACTTGGGTGACTTTTTAAATGTTGCTAATCTCAAGAGTACTTCCTGGTGAGAATGAAGTTAGCACAGGCTGGAGTTAGTATCTGGTGAAGAGAGAAAGCAAAGGGTCCCAATAACGTGGTGGTTGCATTTTTGAACAGGGTTTGAAATATCCCAATGATTTGCTTGCTAATCCAGACATCTCTACTATGCATCAAACACACAACAAAATGATACTAATCCCAATTAATAAACATACTAGTCTCTGATTTGTCCATTTTATTTCTTAACATTGCTCTGGAGGATCATTTTTTACCATTGTGTTTTTGTTTTTGTTTGTATGTCAACACTTATTTTGCATAATACAGAATATAATATAAAAATTAGTATTCTAAAGAATACAGAACAGGTACAAAATTTATAAAACTGAAACTAATGCATTTCCAACAAAAATCTGCAAACATGTTACAAACAAAAAATTGAAATCTAGAAAATGTTATCCATACATCATTTTAATATTAACAGTTAAAACTATTTGAATTAATTATGAAAATAAGTCAGTGCCCTCGAGGAAGACCTCAAAGTTATAAAAAGAGGTAGGGTTATGTAAATAGGAGAGAGAGAAAAAAAAATTTACTATTGTATTTATTTAATATTTTTGTGGCTCTTATTTTCTTCCTTTTAATTGGATTTATTGGGGTGACACTGGTTGACAAAATGATACAGGTTTCAGGTGCACAATTCTGTAACACATCATCTGTGCCCTGTACATCCTGTGTTCGCCACCCCACGTCAAGTCTCCGTCCATCACCACTTACCTCCCTGTTCCTCCTCCACCTCCCCTACTGCCTTCCCACTTGCAGTCCCCACACGGTTGTCCGTGGCCATGAACTTTTTGTTTTTTGCTCAATCCCTCCACCTCATCCCAATCCCCCACCTCCCTTCCCAGCAGCTGTCTGCCTACTCTCTATCTGTGAATCTGTCTCTATTTGGCTATTGTTAGTTCATTTTAGTCATTAGATTCTACATATGAGTGAAATCATACGGTATTTGTCTTTCTCTGGCTTATTTCAGTTAGCACAGTGCTCTTCAGGTCCATCCACGTTGTCGCAAAGGGTAAGATTTCCTTTTTTACAGCCAAGCACTGTTCCACTGTCTAAATAGAATACTACTTTTTTATCCACTCATCTACTGATGGACATTTGGGCTGCTTCCAAATCTTGGAATAACTGTAAATAACACTGCAACAAGCATAGGGATGTATATATTTTTTCAAGTTAGTGTTTTAGGTTTCTTTCACATAAATTCCCAGAAGTGGAATTGCTGTGTTGCAAGGCAGCACTATTTTTAATTTTTTGAGGTAACTCCATACTGCTTTCCACAGTGGCTACATCAGTCTGCATCGCCACCAGCAATACATGAGGTTTCCACTTCTCCACATCCTCACCAGCACTTGTTTGCTGATTTATTAATAGCCATTCTGACAGGTGTGAGGTGATATCTCATTGTGGTTTTAATTTGCGTTTCTCTGATTAGTGACATGCACGTCTTTTCATGTGTCTATTGGCCATCTGCATGTCCTCTTTGGAGAAGTGTCTATTCAGGTTCTTTGCCCAATTTTCAATTCAATTGTTTGGTTTTTTGGTGTTGAGTTTTATAAGTTCCTTATAAGTTTTGGATATTAATCCCTTGTCAGATGTATCAGCAAATATGTTCTTTCATCCAGTGGGTTGTGTTTTCATTTTGTTGATGGTTTCCTTTGCTGTGCAAACACTCTTTAGTTTGAGGTAGTCCCATTTGTTTTCATTATCCAAGGAGATATATCAGAAAAAATATTGTTAGGAGAAATGTATGAGATTTTACTGTCTATGTTTTCTTCTAGGATTTTTATGGTTTCGAGTTTTACTTTTAAGTCTTTAGTGCATTTTGAGTTGTTTTTTTTTTTTAGATTTTATTTATTTTTTAGAGAGGGGGAAGAAAGGGACCAAGAGAGGGAAACATCAATGTGTGATTGCCTCTCGCACGCCCCCTACTGGGGCCCTGGCCTGCGACCCAGGTATGTGCCCTGACTGGGAATCAAACTGGCGACTCTTTGGTTCTCAGGCTGGCACTCTATCCACTGTGGCCCACCAGCCAGGACTTGAGTTTACTCGTGTGTATGGTGTGACAGGGTGGTCTAGTTTCTCTCTCTCTTTGTCTCTCTCTCTTACACATATCTGTCCAATTTTCTCAACACCATTTGAGTACACTATCTTTACCCCATTGTATGTTTTTGCCTCCTTTGTCACATATTGACTATAAAAGCCTGAGTTTATTTCTGGGGTCTTTATTCTGTTCCATTGACCCATATGTCTGTTTTTATGCCAGTGCCTTTACTGTTGTGTTTTTATTTAAGTCTCCTGTGTTCTATGATCCAAACTCAACAATCCAAATGAATGCGTCCTATTTAAAATAGTAAACCCTTATGACATTCTTTGACATTTCTCAAAATTCTCAATATCAAATCAGTTTTTTATCACAACTGACATTAAGGTCATAATATACAACTTTCCAAGAAACCAAAGAAATATACAGGATTTTAGGTCTCCGATTGTTATTTTTGTTTCTAATGTTTCTATTCTTTCTTTTTGTTACTGTCTTTGAAATGACTCCAGATATTTTGAGAAACCTCACTCCAGTTTGTAATAGTTTTCTGCTTCATGTTGTTCTAGACAGGCAGCTTTTCTTCATCCATAGTTTGTGATTTTAGAATATTCACACATAAAAGTTTTTCTTAATGTCATATTTCTCTCATGTTAACATAATTGTATATAAAATTGCAGTAAAATGTTAGCAAATTCTTACCAGATTTGCTAACATTTCCTGTAATATGGATATTAAAATAATAAGGAATCATCAGTTCCCATTAGCATATGACAGGCTTCCTCACCTTCCTCTGAGCTGTATCTCCTGTCTGGGCTTCACTGTTCCACTTCTTTGCTTCCCTGGACACGGGATCTTCTCCTGGCCCCCCTCTCTGTGCTGTCCCCACAAGGTCGGTGGTCTTCTGTCCCATCACTCCTCTTTCAAGAGCTCCTTCACCTTCCCTCTGCTGCAAGTGCCCGCCCTCCCTCTGCCCGCAGTTTAGCGGTTAACCACAGGTCAGAAGGGCTTACTAAACAAGGCTTAGGAACCTCCCCTCCAAAGATAATGCGCTGCAAATCTGTTGAGTGATCTTCTGTGCTTCAGGGCAGGGGCCTGTAAACAGCTATCTACAAAAGAGTGTAGTGCAAAAGGGGGAAGCAGTTATCACTCTGTTAACTGAAAGCGGTGACCTTGCCTGTGGGGATGAGGGAAACCCTTGGAGAAAAGGGGAAAGATAGGAGATCCGTAGATAATGGCTGGAGGTGACCTCAGGGGAAGGAAGTGGACATTTCAGACTTGGAAGCATGAGCAAACTTAAGTGCTCCACAAACAGGGACTTCGCCTCTTTCCCCTGAGGGCTTTCTCTGATTGCTTTGATTTCCTTGTGTGATTGGCCCCAGGCTTCCTGAATACTTTCACTGATATGGTTCCATCTTTGAGAGGTAACAGTCTTACTTTATTTCCACCTGCTTTTAGCCGCATTACAACTTAATTTTTCTCCAGTGTTTTCAAATGGATCATCTTTCATCTCCAGTAGATTCTCTTTCCCTTCTTTGATGCGAAAGACTTGTGCCTGATATTTTTATTTTTTATCTATTAGCTAAAGGAAACCAATGGCAATTCAGGATTCATGGTCTTTGGCTTCAAAATCAAATGTGAAATACTCACTGTGACTACAGGGTGGGAAAGACCGCTGCTTGCATTCCATACACGGGCACGATTTTAAAATCCCTGTGCACATGCCATCGCTGGTCAGACTTCACATTTTTCTGTCTGGCTCATGTAGGTAAATACACAGAAAACATATTTCAAAGCATTCCTTTCGTTTGTTTCCTCAGTGATAGAAAAACAGAAAACCTTCCTTCATTCATCAAGTGTTTGTTGAATGCAAGCTGGTTGTTTTTCTAACTTGTTTAATATAAGTTAAGTCTCTTTTTCCCATCATAGCTTTTGTGGTTCTCCTCTATTTTTCTCTAAGGCTTTCCTCACTCAAAATATTATTAAGAGTTCTCACATGTTTACTTCTCCCTTTTTTTTTTTTGAACTAACCGCAAAGTTTCATGAGCACTTTCGATGATTTTAAGATTGCTGTAACGGGGGAAAAAACTGAAGACCATCCCAGCTAACATGTAGCTTAGACTTGAAAAGAATGGTAAAGGGATCAAGGCAGGCTGTGTGTTTCAAGCATTGCCTTCTTTCTCCAGTTGCAGTTAGTGCTCTCCATCTTCTCCAGTTTCTCCATTCGCAGGGCAGAAACGTATCTGAGGCCTGAGTAGTAGATGGACTACAAAAACGCATTGATGAACTCGTCATTTTGATGCTCAGATAGAAATCAGACTGGGCGGAAAGGAAACTTGACAGATCCAAATGATTTGGAATTGGGGGATGTTATTTCAGGCCCTGCCAAAGCGGGACGTAGTTGTTTCGTTTATTCGTGCCGTCCAGTGCAGAGTACCTAAGCATACCCTGCAAGTTCTCGTTGATAATGCGCTGCATATTTTGTCGTACTTTGAATATAAATTTGAATAAAGTTATAAGGACATTTGTTATTTGATCAGTCTTCAGACTCTGTTTGATTCTGCAATTTAAATCATCATTCAGTTTGCTTCGTAAATAGATTAGGAGAGAATTCCCAGAGACACCGCAAGGAGACCAATGTTCGCCTTTCCAGTACAGTCAGTAATATCGTAATAACTGTATGCGGTGAGAAGTGGGTGCTTGAAGTGTGGGGGCCATCACTGTAAAGTAAGTGACTGTCTAACCGCCACGCTGTACACCTGAAACTAATACAAAATAATGTAGAATGCCAACAGTAACTGAGAAATACTGAGAAATTTTTTAAAAAGTGTGTTTTGGCTTCTACAGTGTAACTGTTGCATATATCAACACTTGAAAAACTGCCTCTGTGCCAAGAGGCCCCTTCATTGTTGCTAGGAAACCCTATCACCATTTTGTATGACCTTGAGATTTTAATTTATTCCCAGTGTAATACAATGAAGAGCAGTTGAATGTTTTTAACAATTTTTGGAAAAGACATACTGAAAGCCATTTAAAAGTCTGTTTAAAATTTCTTTAGCAATATACACATTAAGAACATCTCAGTATAAAGCAAGAATGGGCAACCACCTTTCTTGAAAATCTCAGTTCTCAAAAAAATATCTACTGTTAACAGTTTGGTATATATCTTTCCAGATTGTTTTTGTATATATGTAACTGTTTTTTACGGTACTTCTTTAAAAATAAAAGTAACTTTTATCTCTCAACTGAGAATGAAGGATACTATTATGTAAACTAAGTTGTATTTTATTCTAATGACTTATGTAGGTAGAAGTATTGAGAGCAGGATTAGGGTTTGAATTTAGACACATTTAGATGTATTTTGTCATTTAAGTTTTTAATTTGATTTTTACAAAACAAAAACCCTGAAGTACAGAGTAATCAGAAAGTTTTAATTGTTTTTAATAGCAAATTTTCATTCTCATGCTTATCTCCCAGATTTTGGGGCTGTGCCTTGATCCATTTTGGAATGGACTTTTCATTCTGGAGTGTCCTCAGATTGTTTTTATCTTACCTAACACATGAAGTGTTACTACCAAGATCAATCAAATCAAATCGTAGTAGCTATAGAAAGGAGATCTTCAAGTAGCAGGAGTAACCTAGAGCTGGCAAATTAGTGCTCTTTCAGCATTTCTGAGATTGATCAAATTTATAATGTAGTCACCAATTCTTTTCTACTAAAGGGCAAGGAACTGCAACAGGTCATAGAGGCACCCACAATTTCTCCCAACCCCAATGGAGCTAATAATGATTTAGTGGTCAATCAGCATTAATAAAAAAGAAAACATGGTAACCCTGGCTGGTGTGGTTCAGTGAGTTGAGCACCTTCAGTTCAAAGGGTCACTGGTTCGATCCCCAGTCAGGACACACGTGTGGGATGCAGGCCAGGTCTCCAGTAGGAGGTGCATGAGAGGCAAAGACACATTGATGTTTCTCTCCTTCTCCTTCTCCCTCCCTTTCCCTCTCTAAGAATAAATAAATAAAATCTTTTAAAAAATAAGAGAAACAAGGTAGATAGTATGTGTAGAAGATAAGCTCATCAACATCTGAAAGCTGTGACAAAACCGTGGAGGCCACCTTAGTCAACTTCACAATAAAGTTTATAAAAGAAAAATCTCCAGAACAGTGTATGCTAAGGTAAAAAGGGTGATACGGATAGCAGAAAATACAGTGCATACTGTGAGCCTAGCCCTCAGAGCAGCAGCACTCGTGCGATATTCTATCAGCCAACAGGCCAGCCTCTGATTTAGGGAGCAGAGGGTCCGCGTCCAGTTTTCATCTGCCGTT
Source organism: Macrotus californicus (assembly GCA_007922815.1). Taxonomy (NCBI): domain Eukaryota; kingdom Metazoa; phylum Chordata; class Mammalia; order Chiroptera; family Phyllostomidae; genus Macrotus; species Macrotus californicus. The sequence continues at coordinate 781 of VMDR010036983.1, read as the reverse complement.
TAAGGAGTGCTCTTAAGTGTGATTAAAAGCTTAGGATGGTGCTTGAATGTCAATGGTCTTGACTGTAACTTGGCTTCACTTTCACTTTCAATCTTTTGGCTTCAACCTTATTTTAAAAATCATTACCCAAGGATATGCTTATTGCATTTAGAGAAACAGAGAAAGAAAGAGAAACACCGATGTGAAAGAGAAACATTGATCAGCTGCCTCTGCACATAGCCTGACCAAGGATTGAACCTACAACCTTTGGGAGTACGGGACGGTACTTCAACCAACCGAGCCAGCCGGCCAGGGCTATTAGCATTTTCTTACAAGTGGTAGTCGGTGCGCTAACGGAAAGGACTGTGGGGTGGCTGATAGCTTGATTCTTCATTTTGGTTTATTCTGTCAGAATTTATTATGGAGCATTAGGATTTGGATTTACTTACTCTAAATTTTTCTCTACTGCTATTATTTTTATGGTGGGAGCAGAGGAAAAGAAGGGAGAGAGCCAGAATCTGCATACCATCATCTTCGTGCTTCCGGCCTCTTCCTGTTCATTGTCCAGCCCTGGAAGTTAGTGTTGCTGAAATCTGCTGTTGAGTTGAAACTTTGGTTCTGCACACATTAGATATTTGAATTAGACATAAGAAAATGTCATCGAAAAGTGCTCTGCAGACTTTTAGAGTGTAAATAGTAAAAAAAAATTAAGTTTTATAATTCATTTATAGACTACATCTTCATTTTATACCAAGTTAGCTTGTTGAAGCTTCACTATTCTCATAGGACATAAGTTGTGAAC
>VMDR010036982.1:0-10362 GCA_007922815.1 Macrotus californicus | reverse complement strand
TTTCCAGGAGCTATTGATGCTTGAGATCATGTAACATTCTACCCAGATATATTACATAATGGCTTTAAGAGAAAATTTTATGTTCTAATAAATTAGCTATTTTCCTACCACTTGGAGCCCATCATGTGAGAGCCCTTGATTTCTGTTAAGTGTCATTAATTAGCATTTTAATGTCATTAAACTATTGTAAAATAATTTACATATTTTAGAGGAATATATAAGATATAAAAACTTGTCCTTTAAAGAGCATTTGCAAAATGTAAATGTTTGTGAGGATTAATAAGTGCTTTTACAGCATACTGTAGCACTTTTTTGCATTAATTCATTAGGAAGATAGTAATCTCTACAATATAATTATTCCCAATGTAGTAATTGGCGAATATTACAAAAATATGCTTATGTACAGAATAAAGGGCAATTTATCTTGTATTCTGCTAGGAAGACAGAGCAAACAAACAATGAAGAACAAAACAATAAATGGTCTCCCAGGATTTCTTTTTCGATATCTCCTGGTGTGTGTATTTATCATGATGAGCTTTATTTACTTTGCTTGCGAAACTCCAGTTCCCTTAGTAAATGCCCAGAGGAAAACCTAACTCTTGGAGCTGCTTTGCAGGGTACATGGTCATGAGAAAAATTCCTGGAGCAACTCACTGGACTCCTGAAGTCTCAGTGTTCATGTGAAGTTTGCTTGACATGCGATGTGGAGCATACCGGAGGTGTGCCCGGCACCAGCAAGTTTCAATAAACAAAGAACTCCAGATATAATTATTTGGTAATGATCATAACCCTGAACCACTCTGTTGTATGTTTCTTCATGTTTTTACACCAAAATTTAATTAGGATCAAATAATTCTAAACACGAGGAAGTACTCAACATTATAATACATATTCCAGGTGTAGTACTAACAATGTGAACGTTGCTCCCCGTCTTCACCACAAGTATCCGTCAGTAAGTCTCTTTGGAAGTATCTTTTCCACCTATTTAGAAATAAAACTACAGAAACTGTCCCCCAAATCCATGGGTATTCATGTGCACTCTTCTGAATGAATAAATTAGCATACTGCTTTTGAGTAATCCTACATTTATCTCAAGTCAGATCAGGGCACAGGGTTGGTTCCACCGTGGTTCCTCAGTGACATGTGGTAGAAATACCACATCTTACGTGTCCTGCATATGCTCCTATCTACTGAAAACTTCTGGCATGAAAAGTTTGGTTTGCGTTATTTACATCACATTGTAATTCCCAATATAGATTTTTAAAAGACTCAAGTATTAATATATTTCTTGCAGGCACTTTGGAGCAATTGCTGGCTTTCTATTTTCCTTCTGATAGTATTTCTTTATCATAACCAGTATTTTTTTTGTTTTCATGACCAATGCTTTTCATGATATCATGCAAAATTATGGAAGCTCACACCATAAAGCAGTTTATAGGTCTACATGCCATTCTCTCATGCACTTTTCAAAGAGATGAGGCAAATCTGCAACTAGCAGAAGTGTCAAAATGTACAACTGTGTGAGAATAAGAGTGTGACACTTTGCAAGTGGATAATTCTCAAGTGCACCAGTGGGCACCATCATCGTCACCATTGTCTCCAATTTGGTCACGTGTCCTCCTCCCTCCTAGCTGTGGGCTTTACCACCGGAATCAATGTGAAAGCACCTCCAGGAATGTACCTGGATAAAACTCCATCGGCTGAAACATGGAATCATTAGTATCTCCTAAGCCATTTTTAAGGTGTGAGAACATTTTTTGTTAGTATTTTCTAACTGATGCTTATTGACATTAGGCCCCTTCCCCCCACAGAGACCGGGAGACAGCGGTCCTAGCTCACACTCAAGGTTTACTTTTTTTATTGAATTCAAATTTAGTATCATTTAAATTGTTTTTTAAATTCCAGTTTTTAAAAACTTACCCATATTTTGTTTTTCATTATGATTAAATGTTTGCTTTTACATTTAAACTATCAATACCTTTTCCCAAATGCTAGCCTATTGTCCCAACATAATTTCAGGGAAACAATTACATCTTTCTCATTGATTTTAAATGCTGCATTTGTTATACATAAAATAACATTTGTTAATCTAAGAACCTTCTCTCTATTGCTTTTTTTTTAAAACATTAACTTCCAAATCAAAATTCCAGGATAATCCCAGTTCTTTCAGAATGATCCAGAAAATGTCTCCTTGTGAATGGATTGGCGTGAACAAAATGGCTCACACAAAGTCTCCTCAAACACTGTTGCTCAGTCTACAAAAAATTAATGTCATTGAATGTCCCTTGGTAATTTCCTATCTCATTTACATATTGATTATAAATCAGACCAAACTATTATAACAGTAACACCTTCAGTGTTACTGAAACTTAAAACCTCATTAAAGGTCCCACAATTGTACTTTCTTTTAAGAACCATAATGTCTAAATTGCAAAATGACTCCATTCTCCTGTTCCACCAAAGAAACCTCAGCACACATGCCTTCTTATCCTTGGGCGCTTTGAGTGAACACCAGGCATGATTACTGTACAAGGTGCCCGCAGCCGGGCAGGGACCGTCCAGTGTTGTGATTGAAGGCTCCCTCAGTGCATTTCCTGTAAGAGCAATTCCTCATGGCTACACCTATCACGTCAACCAGATGCTAAGACTCTGAACCATAATTAACAGTGTGACACTTATGAAGTCATCTTTAGAATGATTAGAGTCACGACAGGTTCATTTTCCAGAAGTGCTGAGGACTCTGGCCACCTGTTCAGACTCAGAGCGCCACCAGCTATTAACCACAGACGGCCCCACACAACCAGAGCTTGGGGCCTGATGGGGTACCGGTGACTGAGTGCTTAGGACCAAAATCTGAACTCATGGGCCCTGCTCCTGTTTTTATTCACACAAAATTCATTCTCCTATGTAAAGTATGCTTGAAATGTAAGAATTTTTATATGCTATTCTTCAACACAATTCTGGATTGGTATAGATAATCTGAAAATCTCATAGAAAACTTTAAATTCTGCTTTAAAATATACTCTGATAAGTTCTTAAAATTGTATGCCTTACTGTAAATTGACACATGACAATGTGTTTCTGAGGTTTGACCTTGGGGTGCATCTGTGTACCGTATCAAGAAACTCTGCTCCCATAAGGAAAAAAATGAACACCAGGCAGGGTGAGCTCTGCAGCATCCTTTTCCCAAAAAACGTGACATAGAGCTCAAAACAGTGACTACCCTGTCCAATTACAGGTGTCATTGTTAGCAGAACTCAGCAAAGAAGTGAGACCATGTAAGTACAACTCTACCCACAGGTCTGAAAGGGGCTGTGGGGTCTTTCTGTGGAGGAGCTTCCTTGGCTGATTAACTTGACTGCACCTTCCCTGGGAGGCCAAACTGCTTCCTGTCCCTTACACTCAGTGGAGCATCAGGAACACAGAGTGCACCCAGGGCAGCCCTGGAGCCACAGGCTGGTATGAAAGGCAGCTGCCTAGGTGCTTGCCCTGCGCTGCCACACGTTACACCTAAAAGCTGTGCCGTTTCTGATCCTTCTACCTGCATCCATGATAACCACAACCACACCCAGCAAACAGTCGGTGCTCACTAAGTGCACCATAAAGTGCTAAGTGTTAACATGTTTTTCTTCAGGATTAAATAACCATTAAAATGATTAGTGGTGAATAATTCATCAAAATAAATCTACCAACATTTAAATGGTTAAGTATTTATCATAGGGAAAAAAATTGTTAAAAATTTGACCAATAATAAAACGAATGAGTATATTTATTAGTGATTTATTTGTTTATGACTTTTACTTATTATCAGACTAATTAAGTAGAAGCAGCAACTTTATTTTTACTTTTCTGTTTTATGTGGGTACACAGAAAATGTATTCAGATTCAAAAATAAAGAATGATAGCCTCTTAGTAATGCCACTCAATTCCTTCAACTTCTTTTGATTAATAAGCCAAAGTCCGAGTGATCTGTCATCAGAATTTTTTAATAAGCTATCAGCTAAAAATGTCTTTATATCATCCTTAAATTTGCTGAAAGCTAAGAATTATAGAGTGCCCGAGTTGTAAGAAGATTCCCTGTCTATCACTGGGGTCATTCTCTTTTTCCTCACCTACACTAATACTGCAAATTATCTAATAATTCTGAATGCTGAAGGTGCCCTCCCTCCAGGAAAATGCCATGGTGACAGCAGCGATAGTTCTGATGCGCGCGCGCGCGTGTGTGTGTGTGTGTGTGTGTGTGTGTGTGCAGTGAGGGAAGGGCTGACTCTGAAATGGAAGATAGGGAAGCAGAAATTTCATGACTGTTCTTTACAGGCTCTTTGGCTTTGCAACAGATATTTTCAGGAAAATAGCACGTATAACAACTTAAGAAAGTGAGATTTTCTCAAGACATCCAACGTCTCCAAGAGTAGCAGGTGCATATGTGTCTAGTTTGACGATCACCAAGAATAAGTTAACTATGAATAAAACAAGTTCACGGTAAGACTATTAATCACATCTTAGATCTTAACGAGCAATACAACCTTTTTTTCTTTTGAAGTTGACTTATTTTTACCGGTAAGCCCTTCAGATACTCTGTATCTTCTGAGCAGCAGCACAACACAGATTGGCTACAGAAATCTCACTTTCCCGTCTTGGACCCCAGCCGTAGGTACCGTCACGCCACATTATTCTTGTGCCATCCCTTGCTGGGCTAAATACTCCTCAAACAGCTTTCCTGTCAAAGTCTTTCCCACTTTGCAACTGAACCTGTTTCAAGCTTAGCCATTTTTTAAACTGTAAAATATCTAATCTACAGTCTCCTAAAAGGTTAAGTGAAATATATTTACAAGACAGAGCTAAGTGTACAGCGTAGAGACAGATGATAGATAGTCCATGTTCTCCTTCCACGAAGTTTCAAGACTGCCTGATACTGATGGGTAGTACAGACCAGCAGGCTGCAGTGAGGAGATGGGTAGCCGGAAACATGTCCATGTTCAGAAGGAGGAGTTTTCATCATCGTGGGTAGTTTTATCTCTCCTTCTCAGAGTGAAAAACCAATATTATCGTTGAAAAAAGAATCCATGCTAATTTAAAGCAAGCAAGCTCTGCTCACAAGCTCTTACCTATTTACTATTGGGAATTTTTGTTTTATACAATTCTTAATTTTACCTAGCAAAAAAACGAAAATCATTTTCCTCACACTCGGTTTACTCTTTTTGGTTTCCTTTTAAAGAATATGCTCACAAAATATCAATCATCTTTAAAACTTAAAAGTGCATTTACCTCACTGAATCTTTTCTTTCTTTCTTGTGAACTTTTCTTCTTAATATTTCTTTATACCTTCAAACTCTGAACACTAAACTACGATCCCTTTGAAGAATGATAATTCCCTTAAAATACACCCTGTTGGGATGCAGGACGTGGGGTGGTAAGGGAGATCTAAGTGCTGTGGAATTATTAGGGCGCCATTTGATTTATTCTGAACCTCAACCACCGTTTCACTATCCCGCTGTCTTCTTTATTGTCAGAGTGGAGGTGTTCGGTGACATCCTATAAATCTCCGCTTTGGCCAATATTTTTGCAATGTCTTCACACAGAAGAGGTATGCCTAGCTCTCACTATCTCAGAGATTTAGAGGTGTAATTTCAATTTAATGGGAGAAGTTTGAGCTGGGTGGGCTCCATTAGCCTCTTTTGTCAAGACGGGAACACACCTATTCATTTTCATGTTCCGTTTATATATTGAGCCCCATCAACACCTGAAAGGTATTATGTAGTGTTTGCAAAGACGGGAGTTTATGGCCTTTAACTGATTTTCCCACATGCACAAAAGTGTTCTAATAACACTGATCTATATCTCTCTTCCTACGCAAATGTCAGGTATATAAAAGTTTATGGAATGGAGACCCTTTCCTCGCCGGAGCAGCTGTGTTCCACGTGGTGGTGCTTCTCACACCCGCCTCAGGTCATAGGACTTCCGAGTTCCATGGACTTTTGGAAAGGTGCATATAGCTAGAGAAGAGGGAAAATTGCTCAGGAAATGATGATTTCTCCAATCAGTTAATTTGTTTATGAGTTTCCTTATTTCTATGCTTCCTTATGTCTTCCTATTAGTCACCCTGTGTTGAAAGTATCCATTCAACTGTGTCTTTGTAAACATCCCATGGCTTTTAACTGGAGTTTCACACCAGAAAGAGCTAGATAATCTGAAACACACACACACACACACACACACACACACACACACTGAAACAAGGAACTGGTGTCTTTGGTTTTCTAATGTCCTGCAGGCACTCAGTACACACTCACCACCAGTCTCTCCTGCTCACCGTAACTGAGAGCGCCGCCGTTCACAAACGGGGACTGCTGTGACAGCCTCCCAAAGACCTTTGCCATTATTTCTTAGCCCTACCAATCAACTTCTGAAAATTTGTAACTCTACTGTCCTCGGCATTTCCGACGTCTTCTTATTCCAATAAGTCAAACCACATAAAATGACCGTTTCTGTGTGCAAATGATAAAATGTTAGCAGTTATATGGTTCGACCTGGAAAGTATAATCCAACACATTTTACATGGCCTACAAGTAACAACATGATCTTACGCCCGCCCATTCAAACGCATCCCATGCCATGCCCCTCTGTGGTCCCCACAGATATACATATTCCTCACCAGAATAACTTTATTCCAGATTCAGATGCAAGCCCCACTCTCTAGCATTTTCTAGCCCCTCCTTTATGTCTGTCACCTCCTCTCCATTAGTATCAGCACCATTAGTAACTGTAGTCAATGACCTTTCAAACTCTGCATTGGAAGCCACTCTTCTTTCCCATAATTCTCTATCTCAGCTGCTGTTTTATTTCCTTTGCAATTTAAAATATTTACCTAAATTTATCATTTTTGTCTATTTTATGGCTGCCTCTCAAAATAAATTATGTATCTATATTTATCTATATCTACATAGATTGCTGATATTTTTTGGTGTTTTTCATACCCTGAGATCTTGGCATATGTTTTAATAAATATTTGTTTAGTAAGAAAACACATTTAAAACTATTTTGAGGACAATATAAATAAGTGTGATATTATAACACAATATAGTGATGCAAACTGTTACAAAATAAACCCCAGACAGGTAGAAATGCAAATCCCCCTAGATCCTAAGAGCTCTCTCACACTTAGCTCTTATCTACATCTTAAAATAAAGAGATATCCTGAGAAGTGTCTGAGTTTCTCTTATCTGCATATTTATCTTTCCCAAAACTTAATTTACAAATCCCCCGGAAGCCATGGATTGAGCCCCACCAAAAAGGGCTGCTCTTCTGTTGAAAGAGAACTGGAAGGTCAGCCAAAGTGCTCTGTCTGTGGCTGTCATTCCATTCCACCAAAATGCTGCTTCACGAGGCATCAGTGAAGAGGCAGGTAGGACCTGACAGAGATGTGGTACCAAGAAAAAAATACCACAATGCAGGACAGAGGGTTTCCCTGACATGTGTGATTGCCACTGTGCTGATTCCGAGGTGAGTGGCTTAAAACTGAGCCGTGACTGAGCATGGAGCCAGGAGATCGTATTTTTAAAAATCTAGTGTAAAATTAATACTCAGGCACAAAAATACATGTGTTCTAACTATAAATGCAAATCCACATGCAAATCAATATAGCAAAGTTGTTTTTCTTTTTAAATTCAGACAAGTCCCTAACAATCAATGATGAAGAAAAACTACAAACATGTCACCTGTGCTAGGTTTTACTTTTCTTCAGCAAATATTTGGCGAATATGTCATCCCAGCACAACGGAGGCAAAGAAGAATAATATAATTAACAGTGGTTTACTTCATTCAAGAGCATTTCAAAGAATTCAGACTTTAGGCCTAAAATTACATATTCTCAATCTCAGGTCTCATTGCCTGTATTTTGAAGAACTATTTACTGCTCAAAAGTGAACAGGTATTTGGTTTGCTAGTAAAATGCTATTATTTCTCAGAACTAAAAGGAAAGCCAATTGATTTTTTTTTCTTAAAGCAGTATATTTGAGATGCAGAGGCATTCAAAACTGATTAATTAGTATAAATGCTGGAAGCAACAGATATATTTCCAGATGCAGACGAGGGCCAGCCCAATCCGGCACTTACACTGGATAGACACACAGAAGAGTGGGCCTTGGAAATATCCTTGCTCAACTGCCAGCCACCGTCAACGGAGGCTTGTGAGTGTGATACTGGACTGCCCTGCTAGAGAATGACACCGAAAGAACATGCAACAAGTGGCTCTGTTCTCCGGAGCTAGGCAGACAGCCAACATCGAGTAAGACATTTGACCAGGAGACAGATATTAGTGGAAATAAACCTAGCAAGGAGGCTAAGTTGGGGGATTTTAGGGATTTTAAATAAAAAAATTGTACATGTTAGCACAATGCAGTTTATTGGTGTTAAGACAAAAAGGAAGGGAAATAGTTTCAGTCACTCAAACAGGTACTACTGATGGGATTAAACCCTGGGATAGGAGCTGATTTGTTATTCCGAAAGCCTCAGAGAGACCCCACTGTGGAGCAAGGACTCATCAAATCAATCCCCCCCCCCCCCCCCCCCGCACAGCATTGAGCCTGGGGGTGGGGATGGGGCTGAGCGCTCAGACATGAGACCCGGTGTCTGTGTCCAGCCAGGTGAATAAAGCACCATGCAGCACCATCCAGGACACACACAAAAAAAAACCAAAGCAAAACTCCTTCAAGGTCCAGGAGCTTTTCCTTTTTATGATATAATGTCTATTTAGAAAATTCCCCTTTTTTTTGCCATTTTTCATTTCATGGAATCAGAAAGGAGAAGTACAAAGAAGATGTAGTATAATAGGGAGTAAAACAAGACATAAATATTTTAAAGTGTTCATCAGCACCAAGTGCAAAAAACAGATTAAGAGATGAAGAAAGAGGTGAATCAGAAAGTTTTAGAACTGTTTTGGCAGAAATCACCATGAAGGAGGGTTAAGAAGAAAATATGTGACTGGGGAGTGAAAGCAGCATTTCTAAATGTTGTGAAAGCTACCACACATCCTGGAACTGTATCTCTGTGCTCTCACCTCCCTCCGAGCCCCTTTGCTAGATGAAGCCTTGTTTGAGCCAAACCCTCAGTCTCACGGACCACAACTGTAGCATTCATAGGAAGTAGCATCAAATATTTACCAACACTGCTGCCCATGTTTTCATTCTGACATGCCTCCTGTTTGTGAAAATGGGCATTCTGGGTCTTTTACAGTTGATGGTACGTTGTGGCCAGAGGATTAAAAAATGTGTTCCGTCAACCTTTTCAAAAGCATGATGGGAGTATGTACAGAGCAGGAATGCATTCTGACTTCTCCAGACGTTCACCCTCGTTACGATAGAGAAAGAGAGTCGTTTTGGAGATCACAACATTTTTCCCTAATTTTCTTTTAGCTCATGTTGGAAAATTTGATTTTTTTTCAGATGTCTAAAGGCGGTAATTGACATACCACATGACCCCACAATTCCACTCCCGAGAAATGAAAATATAAATCCACAGAAACTTCTGCATAAATGTTCAATGAAACTTCATTCATAAAAGGAAAAACTGGAACCCATCTACACAGCTATCAGGGGAAGGGTGGATAAACAAATGGAGCTTCTTACAGACAAGGCAAGAATAGTTCTTGGCGATAAAACGGCACCAACCCTGGACACATGACATGTCACGGAAAAAAAATTAAGAGCACTATGCTGAAGGAATGAAAGCGCACAGAAAAGGTAGAGATTATACTTTTTAAAGGTATATGAAGATCTTGAAGAGGCAGAAATAATTTATAACGCGAAAGAAATCAATGCGTGCCTAAGGCAAGCGGTGAGTGAGCTGATAGTAAAGTGAAGAAGGCGGCCTTATGGGATGATGGAAATATTCTGCGTATTGATTTGGCCGGTGGTTAGGTGATTGGGTAAGTTTGTCAAAACCAACAAACTGTACATTTAAAAAGTATACATTTTACTGTGTGTATATATATATATATATATAAACTATGCCTAAAACTTCTGAAGTTGTGACACTCTATTAAATTTTAATAAATGAGGTTTTATCCATATATCACTGTATTAGAATATTACATTGATTTTCGGTATTTGTATAAATGTATTTTTCTATATTAGCTTTACCTAATAACCATAATATTGAAAGTGAGTTAACTTCCTGATGAATTTTACGTGAGGAATGAATAGCATCAAAAAGTACCTCTCATCCAATCTTACTCATGAATTTAAGGACTGTTAACTAATATATTAATAAATCAATCCAGGGAGTATATTAAAATAATCTCTGTAATGATAAACAAGTAGGTTTGCCTCAGGGATATAATTTGACATTGTGATATTACTTAAA
>VMDR010036981.1:0-10354 GCA_007922815.1 Macrotus californicus | reverse complement strand
TCCACTCATTGACTGATGGGCACTTAGGTTGCTTCCAGCACTTGGCTATTGTAAATTGTGCTGCTATGAATATTGGGGTGCATCAATTCTTCTGGATTGGAGTTTCAGGGCTCTTAGGGTATAATCCCAGCAGCAGAATTGCTGGGCAAAAAAAGTAAAACTCAATCACCAACTTACACTATACACAAAAATAAATTCAAGAATCATGAATTTATTAGTAGTCAGTGAAGTTAAAATTTAAAAGTTAAATAAGATATCATCACATTTACCTCACATGCATAAAATCTGAAAGTCAGACTGTATCACATGTTAGTGAGAGAGAAGAGGAGCAATGGGGATGCTCACATCCCCATTGAAACATCTGAGATCTTACTGGAAAAGTAGTATTTTTGGTATTACAAGGTATTTGTATTACCTTGTAATTTTATGATCCTAGATACATACCCTAGAAGAATCCTTGATATTAGTTTGAATGTACACAAACAATAGAATATATAAATAAGTAAGGTTCATTTATCCAATTGAGTACTATATAGCAATGAAAATAAGGAAATCAAAGCCACAGAGGACAAAGTGGGGAAATCTCAAAAACAATATTCAGAGAAAAGGTACATAGCTCAAAAAGGACATACAGTTTAATTCCATTTGGATAGATATTAAAAGGAAACTTAATCCTTAATATTACTAATAGATGCACACTTTGGTGGGGAATTTGTAAAGAAAAGCAACAAACTATCTTTAACCAAGGGATACCTCTTACTTAGAGGAAAAGAGATAGAAAGTGGCACCCAGGCAGATCCGATGACGCTGGCAATATTTCGTTCCTCATTTTAATGTTTAATGTGTATGCCTGCTCTTTTATTCTTATTTAATTTGTATATATTGTATTATATGTGCTCCATGTGTTATATAATTCACTGCACAAATTCCAAATCAAATGCCAGATCATGTTATTCCTTTGACAGAACCTTTCAATGCTTCCTTTCTCACAAGGAATACAAATTATGTTGGCTAAAGATTACCTGCCTTATTGAAGATTTACTTTCCCTTTTTCCCTTTTCTTTTTCTCCAAGTCTGGGAGTGTTCAAAGCATAATAGGTTTGACTTTGCGTGGTTTCAGTCTGCCCTTTATTTCGGCTAAGGTCGGCTCCCGTTCTGCAACTGTGTTTTATTTTGCTCGTGGTCCGGCTTTTATCATTCTTCTCCTTGACTTCTTTCGTGACCTTTCAACTGGTGCCTGTTACTGACTTATTTTGTCTTATTTTAGTGTTTTTTTGCTTCTTTTTCACATTTTCTTATATTCTATTGCAAATGAAAATCAGTTTTGTGACATTTTACTCCTGGATCCTATACAGTCCTCTACAAAGTGTCAAAAACAGTAACTCTGATAGCAATAAAGCAGCTCTTGTACTTATCTTTCCTTGAACACTTTTTATCTTCCAGACCTCATATTATATTAAGCACTGTTTCATTAATTTAAAAAGTACTCTTATATTTTACTATATTAACTTTAGTGATGAATATTGTGAACTCTAGAAAGGTTAAGTAAGAACTTCCATAGTTGGCAGAGGGTTGGCATATACATTGATCTGACTTTGGAATCTCGGCTCCTAAGTTCTGTCCTTTCTGTCACTCTGTTTAAGTTCTGTTTCATACCACATTGCGTACTGCTCACGAGTTTTCTCGTGTTTCACATGCCATCTGTTAAGGACTGCCCACGAGTTTTCTTGTTTTTCACGCACCATCTGTTACGGACCTTAGATGTCAGCACACTGTCTTGTCCACATCGAATGAAGCAATCTCATTGGTGGAAACCGTGCAGGTCAATCTACGAAAAACTATATAATTGCAGGAACCCATAAAGCATTGCAGTTACATTGTATTTTGGTCATTTGAATAGTCTTCGTCTTCAAGTTCCTGGCACTTTTAGAAATGCCCCCTCTCAGAAAAAGGAAGGAAACCAACGAAACTGATACACTTCCAGAAGTATTTAATGATTATTTATCAGATATTCCTAGTGAGATCGAAAGTGCGGATGACTGTTTTGACGATTCCGGAGACGATCTGTAGTTATGATGATTTAAATAACTTGCAGTTTGCCCAAAAACGTGCGGTCCCTGGCGTATGTCTTAGAGATTTCTATGTGGTATGCAATGTGATACTGAAACTTTTGAATGTCCAGCAACAGATCGGCTTGTTAGTGGAAGAGCTTTGGTCCTGAAAAAATAAATATGTAGGATTCCTTTGTGCCCCCTTTCTTCCTACTTTCGTACGGAATTTTCAGCTTCTATCTAGAGTCTAAATACAGTTGGATTTGGGTTTTGGGGAGGGAAAAGTGTCAGTTATGTAATATTTTGCCTTTCTCACTGAGTCACTTGAACTTGAATAATAAAGATCCCATAGTCTTCTGGTTATCTATTTGATATAGTCTATGAGTCATGGGCTAGAAGGTAAAAAGTTTGGAGGTTTTTAGCTCTTTTCAGATAAGGTAGAGGTTTCACAAAAACTAAATCACATTATGAAGCATGAATAGATTTCCTGAGTCTAGAGCCCTCTGGTTTACAATTAGCTCACCAGTTACTAGATTCTAGTGTTAAGTTTGTCATCAGTGATAGGATTGCTAATTTTCTCTAAAAATCCTACTTGACATTTGAATAAAAACTTTGGAGATTATATAATAGAGGCTATTAGAAAGATACAACTTTGCATCAGAGGTTGATCCTTTCATCTAGCTTGAAATCTGGGTTTACACTGCTTTGCTCTGTATCAATTCCACTCTGTGTGTGTTATTTATGTGAATATACTGCCTCTTCAACTAGAACATAGACAGCTTCAGAGTGTGGTTCTGACCTCCATTTCTCTTCATTCTAATGAGTAAATAGTTTAGTAATTTGCCTTCAGTAATATGTTAGGAAAACTTCTTTCAAGATGCCTAATACGAAATTAAGTCAAGTTTAAAATATCTTAAATAACCATTGCTGAAGAAAGATAATATTTGAAAACTTAAATTATCTACACTGATATTCAGTAATATTTATGCCATATTTATGAAGCCTGTATATTTGTTATTTTTTCAAATCATGTGTAATGATCCAAATTTGGGAAACATAAAAATGTAATTTTCAACTGGATACTTTTGTTGGCATTGATGAAATGCTACTTAATGCACTTGTCAAATAAATAGAAAGTGCAAAATTGTGAATTGATAATGTCACAGTCTCTCCTCACTTCTCAGATATTTTCTATTGATTATGCTTCACCAGCAGAATCTCATTTAAAAAGCTCATTGTTTTCATGGATTTCATCTGGAAAATCGCAGACACAGTGGCCTGTTTATGAAATAATTCAGATGTGGGTGATGATAACTATTTGCCAGGGATATTACAAGGACACTATTTCTTTGATGTTTTGCCAACTTTTATGTCATGTTTTAAAAATTTGTAATAATCAATGGTTTCTTTCAAAGTGGAAATATTGGATTCTTCATGTGTGAGTAATATGTTCAAACTTCTATTTTTGGAAAATAAGAACTGTTAACAGACTCTCAACAGTTTCTGTGAGTGTGTGTATAAAAACATCTATGATGCATGAATAGTAATGAGACATCTGGCACTTAGATCATTGAAATTCATCTCTGAGTACTTTACCATAACTTCAAAAGTACTCGACATGTAGTCAAGAAACATAAATGATCCGGGAATGAAGCCTTAAACTGTCCTGGTCCCTGGCAAATTTCAAATTCTACACTGGAAAGAATGACTATCACAAAGGTGAAGAAGCAAGCTGGAAGAAGCAATAATTGTGACACTTTCATGGGACTTAAAACAATTTAATTTTGAATTATTTTTACATTCCACATTTAAAATTTCCAGATTCAGGCCAGGTTGAAGAAAGGAAAACGGAGTTAGAGTGAGAGGCTCGCACTTGAGGAAGGAGTACCAGCCATGCGTTTGTCGTCACCATGTCATTAAATATTCACGTGGAGTTCACACGTGAGTTTGGTGACTATATGAAGAAACATAATTTATTTTCAGAGTCCTTTACTGTTCATTAGTGTTAGAAATAGTTACTTAAGATGTGTGTCACTTTATGTTCATATCTGGAGTCAAGTTATTTAAAGGAAAAAGTAATCCTCACTTGTTTTAAAACATCCTTTTATACAGATTTCTTTAATCATATGATGTTTTCTCATTGGAAGACTAACTCTTCCCTGCAAGAACAGCTTATAAGAAATTATCTGTATTAATGGTGATCACAATTTAGATGCTTAGTTGATGATCAAATCTCAGTAGTCTTGGGTCGAATCCATCATTTTCCCCTGCCAAGCTAACTTCTATCTTCACTATTTTAGTGGATTGATGTTTTCAAGCAGTCAGTCAACAGCCAGGAATCTGGAGGAATTTTAGGCAACCCGTTCTTTTGTTACTCACAGTACCTTATCAAATCTTGTAAATTATACCTCTTAACCTGTTATGAATCTGTTCCCTCCTGTCCATCCCTCTATTAGAACTTTTGACGGTACCCTCAGCCTCTCCAGGCTGTCATTCTACAACACTGGGTATTGGTTCCATGTCATCACCTGACAATTAGAAAATCATTCAATTGCCAATAATGTCTCCTTAAGATCCTAAATTACTTAGTCCCCACTTGTCTCTTTCATCTGGACTCTTTCCAGGCTCTCACCCTGAACTCTATTTGCAGCCATTGCAAATTTCATAGTTTCCTAGTCACACCAGCCTCTTGTGTTCATGTTTTTCTCTGCTGAAAGTTATCGCTATTTCTTACCTTCCTTCACTATGCCCTTTATATGACTGGCATACTTATTTTTCAACATCCAGATCAAATAAATAAAAACGATAAACCCCTTTTATGCATCCTATATATACATAGGTCTTTCACAGGACCTATGGCACTTCATTACTCACATGTATTTACTTGCCTATTTTGTCATAGTAAAATGAAAACCACTCAAGAGTAGACACTACTTTGTTCATCTTCATATATTAAGAAACTTACAATGTTTTAGAACAGAGCTGATGCTTAATACATGCTTATTGAATTGATAAATGAAATAACAAATGTTAATTATTACCTGGGTTTTCAATAGGCATTTCAGGTGGGAGTCATATTTTTTGATGACTGTTGAAAGGCTCTGTCTGGAAAGAAAAAAAAAACTTTCCTTAAAATTGGGTCGGAAAACATGATGGTGTCTTTGGGTGGTAAGCGTACAACTATACAATTTTATTAACCAGTTTTACCCCAATAAATTTAATGAAATTTAAAAAACAGACACATAGGCCAATGGAACAGAATTGAAAGTCGAGAAGCAAACCTATAGATATATGTTCAAGTCATACTTGACAAAGGAATCAAGAATACTCCATGGGGAGAGGATAGTCTCTTTAATAATTTGTGTTGGGATAACTGGATAGTCTTCTGCAAAAGAATGAAATTGGACCCATATTGTAAACCATTTACAAAAATTAACTGAAAGTGGATTAGGGACTTGTACATAAGACCTGAGACTGTAGAGTCCCAAAAGAAAACAGAAGGGAAAAGCCTCGACGTCAGTTTTTGCAATGAGATTTTGGACATCACACCACAGCAGGAGCGACATCAGCTCGTGGGTCTACATCAAACTGCAAAGCTTCTGTACAACCGAGAAAACCATGAACAAAATGAAAAGGCAACCTGGGGTTTGAGAGAAAAAAAACCTTCAAAACGTATAGCTGATAAGGAAGAAAAATATATAAGAAACTCATCCAACTCAATAACAAAGGAAAAATAAATTAAAAATGGGCAGAGGACTCAAATAGACCTTTCTCCTAAGGATACATGAAGAACATCACTAACATCAGGGAAATGCAAATCAAAATGATAATGAGATATCACAGATACAAAAAAATAATAAATGCATCCATCAATACACAAATGGATAAAGTGTAATGTACACAAACAGTGGAATATTATTCAGCCATAAAAGAAATCCTCTTATTTGTGATAACTTTGATGAACCTTGAGGGCATTATACTAAGAGAAATAAGTCAGGCAGAGAGAGGCGAATACCATATGATCTCAAATATATGCGGAATCTACAAACAGAAGTAATAAAAACAGAACACAGATGGGTAACTGCCCAGAGTTGAAGCGTGAGGGCAGGGGATGTGGGAGGTATGGGTCAGAGGGCACACACTTTCAGTTATAAGATAAACAAGCTCCAGGACCAAAGGTACAGCATTGTGACTATAGTTAACAATACTGTATGGTACACTTGAGTCGCTGTGAGGACAGAGCTTTAATATTCTTGCTATAACAATAAGAAAATGGTAATTATGTGAGTGAAGGATATGTTAACTAATATTGTGATTAACATTTTGTGATATATATCTATCAAATAATCAGTTGTACACATTGCATTTATACAATGTTGTATGTCTATTATATCTCAGTAAAACTTAAAAAGAAAAGGAAACAAAGTATCCAATGGCCTTTATGAAGCTCAAAATGTACCTGTGCTAGATAACATTTGGGAATGTTATGGTTGAGTGCAGAATAAGTGGAATAAGCATTGATGGAGAGTTAGACACTTGATTTTAGTCATGGTTGTGGCATTAAATATCTACTTGATGGCAGACAAAATTGTGGATTTCTCTGTGTTTTACTTTCCTTGCAGAGGACAAGCAGTATTGGGAGTTGGGGTCCCTCTGGATTGTAGTCCGTGGCTCTGGGATTGTAGAGCAGGGAGGGAGAGGGTAGGTTCTGAAGCTAGTCTGTCCCTGCCCGTTTCCTCGACCTCTCATTGCAGAAGAGCTTTTGCTTTGCCCTAGAAACACCTGCACTGTGGACTCCTGTACTGCCCAGAGGCCAAGGCCACCAGACTTCTGCGAGGGGGAGACAACGGCAGGGTAAGACAGAAAGAGAACGAAAACTCCCTTGCTTTAACCATCTTCTTCCAGACTCCACAAGTCTCTCTGTGCCCAAAGTCATGGGCAGTTACAAGTCACAACGCTCCACCAAGCCAGTTCCAAACAATTCTTTGTCTCCCAGGGTTTCCCACCTTTTAAAGAATTTGTCGGCTTTGATGTCTCTTTCCCCTCCACAGCTGGTTGTTTTTTTTTTTTTTTTTTATGAACTTACTTTGAAACAGGGAAACTACAGCCTTTGTCAGTGTGCCATTTTGAAGTGAGTCTGTACCTGCTCTAGTAATTAGCTGTAAAGTGGAAATTTGGATCAGCTTATGTCAAAAGTCCTGTCTAATCCTACTCATTCCAGGATTATATGGTATGAGGCTGAATATTTTGGCAGAAAAAAAGGAAGCACACATGGAAAAACATAACAGTTTAATAAAAGGATATGGTCTGTGCAAATTTCAGAACTGATTTTAGTCTTTTCACTAACAAATTAAGTGTTCTTAGGCCAGTCAAACAACTTTTAAGTGTCGAAACTCAAATTTTCTTTATTCTGAAATAAGATAATATGTATTATCATAGGGATATAGGGAGAATTAATGGAGATAATATATGAAAAATATATATGAAGTGATAGTTACTATTAATAGACTCCTACAACAATTAAATTATATTTTTTACATCAGGCTTTCCTTTAGAAATTTGTGACATATACCTCCCATACCCCATTATTTGCTCATTCAACTCAGAACAATATTTATTCCAGATAAACCAATAATGTGTCACTGGTATCTTCTCCCAAGTTAGCTTCTTAGTTAGGTCTATTCTTTTCAACAATGCATGCATACATTTAGATATCAGAATCAATAAGGGTGTGTTCATTTGCTGTCACCTGAGTTTTTCAATTTGAACCCACACTCCTCTGTTTAGATATCCTAGGCATTTTCAGAAATTTCCAGAAAGGAATTTAAAGCAGGAGATGGTGACTTTGAAATGTAGTCATACAGAGGGCTTAGTGACACGTGCAAACTCCAATTCACAAAATGAATGGGGGAAAAATCATTGAAAATGCAATAACTGGTAGCAGAGATATTTAAAATGAATGTTTGATTGTTCTGAAAGGTGTTAGCAGCTCTTCAAATGTATGTGAATAGCTGTGAGGAAGAGATAATTATTAACAAAATTTGCCAAAAGGAGCTATCTATTAAAAGTACAATAGCTTCCAAGGTACTAGTGAAGGAACGGTTTTTACAATCAACTGAAAAATATTGTGATGTGACACTTGAGAACTCAGTCAGAAAGTAGTCTTGGAACAGAAATAAAATATCTTACCTGGATATTTTCCAAATATGCATAAATTCTAAAAGGTGGTTCAGAAAAAACGGACTGTGGTCATCTTCATGCTGTGGACAGCAGAATATATTAATATTTATAGAGTGAATAGGAATGAGTACCAGATAAAAATAGGTCTGTAACTTCCTGCTGTCATTTAATTCACCTCTTTGATAACCCTCATCCATCATCTTTAATACGTTGTTTTAAAGACCTTCCAAGGCTCTCCTTAACCATGTAAGCATTCTTTTCAAAAGTAAAGCAGAGAGCTGAGCTTTAGCTGAATGATAAGTCTCAAGGACAGTTGAAAGACATCCTGACATCACCAAGGTCAAACGTTATTTCTCCTGGGCGGAAGGCAGTTTTTCAGGCACCCCGCCCACATGTGCACTTGCTGTCTCCATTGAGCTGGGGACACCATGGCAGCTTAAGCCTGGCCAGCGTGGCAGGTTGGCGTGAAAACACAGAATGAAGGCCTCCATTTCGGCTTTACCACATCTTGCTGCCAAACGTTCTTTAAGAGAACTTACCTTTTCATGAACATTAAATTGTACTAATGATTACAACTACTGATTGCTATAAATCCCAGAAGTTCTCAGATGGCACTGTGATCATTCTCCCAAGATGAGCAGGAACTACTCAATGTAAAATATCTGGTCTAGGATCCGTGTGTGCGCGTGCACACATGTCCAAACCGTCACTCCCAGATTAGTGCTGCGAGGTTCTTCAGAATAACACCTAGCCAAGTCTGCACAGAATGCAATATGTCATCACAAGTGCACTATTTCACCACACGGTGACATTGTTTGGCAGCTGGGTGAGTCCCTTAAAGGCTGGGGTGCATGTAATCTTTTATGTCAAAACACACACAATCTATTTTAAAAACTGCCTATTAGAGTTTCTGACAGAAAACATCAGAAGGAAAACCTTTACATGGCTTAAGGTCAAAAGTAAATTAATATTTATATTGGTTGTTTGGGGAGGGAGAATAAGGAAGCTAAATTGGATTGGATAGAATGAGGTCACTTACAATACGGTGAGTGTGTGCTATTAAAAAAAATTTTGTAGAAATGCTAAGGAACTGAAAAACATGAGGCTTACTGTCTAGGAATTTACATATGGAGTCAATGGGATGACTACATTTGAGAGTGTGGTAGTGGTAAGACAATTTTTTTTTTGCAATAATAAAAGCTAAACTTTAGGCATGTCAAGGACAGTAAGAAGGGAGTAAAAATAAAAAGTGAAAACTGGAGCCAAAAAAAGAGACAGTAAAATTTCAGGTGTAATATTTGGCACTTTCATTCTTTCAGAAGTTAAAACCTAGGCAATTATATAAATAATATGACTTATTTACATCGTTCTGTATAGCACAATAATAATCATTTTATAACCACTTTACTTGGCTTCCAGAAATGCTTTTGAGGGGAGGGGATTGATCTTTGTAATATGGTAATTTACAAGAGAAAATTCTCATTTAAAGCATTTCAAAAAGCTGGAGAAAATTTTGAGCAGTTGTCTATGGAATATATCATAACTTTACTTTTCTCTAAAGCTAAAGGTCATACCTTCATCTTAAGGAAAAAGTTAAAGTGTTTTTTTCTTTTTTTACATAAAAATCTTTTGCTTGAATGTTCTGTGAATATTTCCTTGAGCAAAAAAGAAATATTGCATTTATGATTAATATCTACAATGTTGGCAATGCTTTTGATCAAAGTTAGGAGATACAGAGGGAAAACAAATTTTTTTTAGAAAGACTCAGTCATTCACATCACATCACATTACATCAAGAGGGGGATTTTAAAATTTGGAAATCTAGAATGATTTCAAGTTTAAAATAAGAAAGGTGTATGAGATGAATTGAGCTTTGCAATGTCTTTTAGAATTCTGAAATATCTGCTGAAAGGACTGCTTGTCAATACATTTCATAGAATTATAATAATCATTATATTCTTAGCATTACATAAAATAATATCATCAAGCCAAGTTTATGTTGTTCTACTAGGAAGAAATATAATTATTTATAATTTTTTACACCTAAAATTATGACAATCACAGAAAATTTTGACTATACTTTAAAAATAGAATCATGAAAGAACATTTATTATCTCCGCATC
>VMDR010036980.1:0-10356 GCA_007922815.1 Macrotus californicus | reverse complement strand
AGTATTCCAAGTCATAAAAGGCAAGGACCTACATCCAAGATTACTCTATCCAGCCAAGCTATCATTTCGAATGTAAAGGCAGATAAAGTGCTTCCCAGATAAGGTCAAGTTCAAGGAGTTCATAATCACCAAGCCCTTATTATATGAAATGTTAAAGGTACTTATCTAAGAAAAAGAAGATAAAAAATAGGAACAGTAAAATGACAACAAACTCACAGTTATTAACAACTGAACCTAAAACAAAAACAAAAATAAACTAAACAAACAACTAGAACAGGAACAGAACCACAGAAATGGAGATCACATGGAGGATTCTCATCAGGGGAGTGGGTGGAGAGAGAGAGGGAAAAGGTACAGGGAATAAGAAGCATAAGTGGTAGGTAGAAGATAGACAGGGGGAGGTTAAGAATAGTATAGGAAATGGAGAAGCCAAAGAACTTATATATATGACCCATGGACATGAACTAAGGAGGAAGAGTGTGGGGGGTGGGGGAAGGGGTGTGCAGGGCAGAGGGGAGGAGGGGAAGATGGGACAACTGTAATGGCATAATCAATAAAATATATTTTAAAAAACACTATTTGTAGATACTTTTAAATGAAATTTCAAACATTTTTAATGTTAACTGCTAATTTAAAAAATATTATAATACTGTGAGCCAGACAAAGCTTTATTGCAGGTTACCCATTGACAACTTCTGATCTGTAATCTCATTTTTGTTTATTTTATCTTGTTATATTAAGTACAGCAGTTTCCTTGAAATCATGTTTCCAGCTGACATGGCTCTTTCCATTTCCCCTTTCAGTGCCAATTCTTCAGCAGAAAAGCAGAAAAGTAGAGTTACTATACCTCCAGGGAGACATAAAAGATTAGAACTGGTTTACAGTTGTTTTATTTGAAAATAAATATGCCTCTGACCGGTGTAGCTCAGTTGGTTGGGCATCATCTTGCAAAGTGAGAGGTCGCTGGTTTGATTTCCGGTCAGGACATATGCCTGGTTTACAATTTGGTCCCTGGTCGGGGCTCCTATGAGAGGCAACTGATCGATCTTTTTCTCCCCCTCTTCTTCCCTCCCTTCTCTTCTCTCTAAAAATAAATAAATAAAATCTTTAAAAAAAATAAAATGCATTATGGGTAACACATATACTAAGGTATCACTGTTTTGTCTAATCTAATAGCTCCCAAAGCTAAGTGAACTTTTGAATCAACAGGGTGCTGTTAAAAATATAAATTTTGGAGCCTCAAGTTAGGGGAACTGCTTTTCTAATACAATACCTTTCTTGACAGATGAGGAATGGGTTATGCAGGTACATTCAAAGGTTTGAAGACAGGAACTGGTCTTTGGCTTTTCCCTTGAACAGGTTGTCATTAGACAAACTGAAAGCAGCACTTTTGGGCCTGGGCCAGCTTCGAATTCAAATCTTGATATAAACTTCTATCCAATAGATTTCTTTTTTAAATCCAAAAAGTTTAATTATTTTCAAATGCATATTTTCTCAGTGACTCACACTCAAAGGCTTACTTACAGTCACTATTTGGTGACACAAAATTGACATATAAGTACAAAATGCTTAAAATATTTGTTTTAAGCTAAAACAAATACTTCCAAAATCTATATATTGAATCGCTAAAGCCTGGTACTTCAGAATATGACTGTTCTGAAGACAGGGGCTTTACACAGGTGATAAAGTTAAAATGAGGCCATAGTGTGGGTCTTGTTCCCATCTGACTAGTGTCCTTATACAAGGGGGAAACTTGAGTCCACTAAGCGATACCAGGTGTGCACTTCACAGAAGGGGTACCATGTGAAGACCCAGTGAGAAGCCAAGGAGAGAAGTCTCAGAAGAAACCACACCTGCCAACATCTTGATTTTGGACTTCCAACCTCCAAACCTGTGATAACATAAACTTCTATTGTTTAAGCCACCCAGTCTGTGGTATTTTGTTACGGCAGCCCTAGAAAATTAATACAGTATTCTTTGGTGAAATAAACAATGAACGCATATATAAATTGTCTGTTATATTTATCACAATTTTCCAAGACCTCTGAAAGTATGTTTTCCAAAGAAACAATGCCAAAATAAGAGTTGTATACTTGACAAAAGACCCAATATCAAATGAAACATTATACAAAAAAGTGTGTTATACCACAGACAAAGATACCATTATAAAAAGGGCTGGGACAGTGTAGGTAGGTGATGTGAATAAACTTCTTGAGTTCAAGATCCACCTGAGGCCAGGACCAACCCATTTGAAGATTTGTAGCCAATTTGATTACCCTGAGGGGTTGATTTCTCCATGCCATATGTATTCTGTAAAGCCCTAAAATTCACTTTTACGCTAACTTGAAATACTAACTTCATGACAAAGCGATAGAATCTGTAGGTGAAATAAAGACTATAGGTAACAGAATTAAACGTTTTTGCATCACAGATGAAAATATGGAGGACAAGAGAATTCAATGACTTTCCTTCCTATAAATATTTTGTAAAATGGGTGTAATCACCCTTGCTAATAAACAGGGAACTTTCCACACATAAGAGCTTCAAACTTACTGTCACATTAACTGACCTCACTTAAGTTAAAGATGCTAATAACATATAAGACTGAATAAAATTATATTCTTCCTTTGTTAGAGATATGAATAAGATCCAGTGTCCCCGAGATCTCCAGGCTGAGATGTAACCTGGAGGACAGGCAGCTTGCTGGACCCAGGGTCACCCTACCTGCTGATGATTTCATCTTGATGAGGGAGGCATGACCAGAAGAACCATCCCATCAGTGCCCACCATATGGTGAAAAACAGTAAATTGCTATTGTTTTAAGCCTCTTGGTTTTGAGTTAGTTTGTCATACAGCAAAGAGTAAATGCAACAGAACTTTAAAAAAAAACACATAAGTAATAGCCTCAGAAAAAAAGATAACAACCATCAAATAATAAAAATATGTTATAAGAAAGCATGATCGGAGAATAGGAAAAAGTTCTTAGAAACTACAAAATGACTCAAGTGAAATATTCGGTGGAAATCTTAGAAGATAAAATTGTGAACTCACAGAACCAAAAAACAAACTTAAGAAAAATTGGAGAAAAAAACAATAAAGAAGAGAATTCATCTGGGAGGTCCTACAATTGATTTTTTTTTTACTGTTCCAAAAAGAGAAGTCAGGAGAGAAGCTATTAAAGAGAATTACAGAAAAAAATCTGATATGAAAGGACCCATTTCTCCAGATTGAAAGAGGCCACCCAATCAATTAAAAAAAAAAAAAGATCTATGCCAAAAGGCTATCACCACAATATTTTGTAAAAGCCTCCAGGGAGAAGAAAACAGGTCAAACATACAGGATTATTGATCATAATGACCTCAGCTTTCTCACTAGCTATTCTAAAAGCTGAAGACTTTGGAGTACTATCTTCAAAAGGTAGAGAGAAAATTATTTCCTATACACTTCAAAACTTTCCATCAAACGTAGAGTAGAATGAACATAGGTTTAGCATACAGTGGCTACAAAGTGCCCCTGTGTTGTCTTTGTTAGGCAGCTACTAGAGGGGACCTTTTAACAAAAGAAATGAAAAACCCACTGAGGAGGACATCATGGAAATCAGGAAAAAGAAGTTCAGGATGGCAGGTAGAGAAGAGCAACAAGAGAGCACGTAGACTGGAGCTGCGGGGTGGAAGGGAGATGTCTGGGAAGAAAGAGGAAATTGTAGAAATCATTTGATTTGTCTCTGCATGTGGAAATCAAAGTACTAGTAAGTCTAATAAATCTGTTGGAATGTAACAGGGGAGGATCTGGCCAGGTCAATGAGCAGAGGGGAGGGACCTCTGAAACAGGTCAGGAAGTGCCCAAGATGGTTGGACTGAAATTGCAACCCAAACCACAAGACAGGCTTGCATACGTCTGAGGAAGAATAAACAACTAATGCAGCTCATGACACAGCTTGCACAGAGCATGCACAGGATGAAAAGGTCATAACACACTTGTGTCCTGGAAGCGAGCATGGTGATGCCTCAACCCGGGCAGAGACACTGTGCCCTTGCATGCAGCTGGAAACCCTCCTACCTGCTTCCTGGTCATGGAAGGAGTGGGAGGGGTAGAGACGCTGTGCAGGCTGATAGGCATGATGGAAGTTAGCTTAAATTGGCTAGCAAGCTGGGCACTCCCGCAGTGCACAGGATTTTGAGGCAGAAGATTTAAACGGAGGGCACGTGGAAACTTTTCTTCTTCCCCTCATAGCCCAGTTGGGACTTAGGAACCAAGCATTCCTGGGCTGGCGGGCCCTGGAAACTGGTGGCCAGGTGATGGACCCATACCCCTCCCCACGCGAGAAGCAGCTGCCGTGCTGGTGACTGGCACTGCGCTGCTGGGCCCTGTTCGGCAAGGCGCATGGACAACACCAGTGAGCTGGCCACCAGAGGGACAGGGTACCAGCGCTAAGCCAGCAGGCGGCCGCCAGAGGAAAGAGCAGCACGCAGTGACCCGGATGCCGGCACACACAGACTCGAGAGAAGTCCCTGGAGCCGGACTGTATTGTGACCAGGAACCCGCTAAACTGCCTGGATGGCAATGCTACAGCCATCTGCATATCCCGAAGGATGGTCATTTTAAGTGACAGAAGGGATTCCAGGCTCAGCCTTGAACTGATCTGGCAAAGGGTGGAGGGGTTATTTTCCTTTGGGTGTTTTAAAGGGAACAGGCTTTGAGACAGAAACCCATATTCTGCCAAAATTATGTAGCTTTTAAATAAGACTCCTTTCCTTTTTCAACAACCTCTGCCCCTAGAATTTGTGGGCAGCAGAACCCCACATGGCTGTACAGTAACAGGAATATTTGGAAAAAATAGTAAAAGATCCATAAAAATTTAAGCAAATTGTAAAAATAATGACTTGCAAAGAAAAAATAAGAAAAAGAAAATGATCATAGTCTTAGTTCTACAAAAATTTTCCCAGTATGAGCTTGATATAATTACAGAATAACAGTTTGATTTTTCCAGCATCTTTGAGGAATAAGTGATTTGGAGGGAATATAAATTCTGAAAGGGTAAGGTTTCTTCATTTTATGGATGGATTCCAGTGCCTAAAACTGGGACTTTATAGTGTTCATGAAAAATTCACCAAATAGTGAATATCTGAGTTTTCAAATATAGAAGACTTCCCTCTTCTGACCAGCAAACATATTCTAAATGCTTTAGTAATGAATTACGCCATTCTCTACCTTGCGTGATGGATTATCCTAGATTACTCAGGAATGCCCACGCCGTTATGGAAGCTAGTACTCTCTATAACACAGGGCAGTTTGTTTTGTGAGGCAGACCCAGGTTTGTGCCTTGTGAGTCACTTGTTTACTTAGCCCTTATTTCCTGAACACCCAATATATATCCGTCACTATGCCAGGTCTTGTGTGGAAAGTCCCAAGAGATTCTCTTCTTATAATAAAATCAAACATTGCTACGAGAAAGGCAAACATTAAAAAGGGCAGAGGATATAAAGGGACCAGGAAGAGGGCTCTCACCAGAACGTGACCATGCTGGCATCCTGATTTCAGACTTCCAGCCTCCAAAACTGCGAGAAATAGGTGCTTGGTTTTTGAACTGTGGAGTCAATGGTATTTTGTTGCAGCAGCCTGAGCTAAGGCAGTAAAGCTGTGTTCCTTCAAAGGCTAGGTCTTAGACGCCATTTAGCTTCTGCCTGTCTTTCTCCTCTCTCTCTCAGAAATACTACATGGCCTCATGAAGCTAATGTGTAAGGAATTGGGCTACCCTGAAGCCACCACACTAGAGAAACCATGAGGAGAGTCCCATGAAGCCAGAGGACAAGGCCTGAGGAAAGTCAGCTATTGCGGTCCCACCTGTTTGAAGACTCAAACAGCCCAAGGGCTGGACATGTGAGTAAGTGAGCCTTTGGGTGTTTCCAATCCTGGCCTTCCAGCCTCTCCAACTGACACCAACTGGAGCACAGGGGACTCATCCCCACTGAGCTCTACCCTAATTTCAGAGCCATTAGCAAAATAAATGCAGTCAATGTTTTAAGCCACAAGTACAGGGCTGGTTTGTTACACAGCAATAAACAACTGTAACACTCTCAGTGCATTTGAACTCAGCATCCCCCCTCTTCCTTCTGATTTGCTATTTCTACTATGGTTTAGGAAGCACATAAGCAGGCGTGTTGAAATTTTGCATTAAAAAGGGTAAAAATACACTAACAGCAGGCCCAAGATGTTCTTCTACATGTAAAATATATGACATTTGTGTAGGAATTTTTCAGTATTGATTGAGCTTTTCTGGAATCTTTTTGTGCTTGTACACCAGGTTTTGGTTTGTTTTGTTTTGTTTTCTCAAAGGCATATAGCTGAATTTGAGATAGTAAGATGGTAATATTCTGCATTTTCTTTTCCACAATACTCTATTTTTCACAGACTGTGCTTATGACAGTTAACTATAGGGGGCGGTATAATTGTTAATGCTGATTCTTCTTTTTATTATGTAAAAACAATCTGATTATAGAAATAATGTCTTAAAGTAGAGCTTACACGGAAGATAATTCTAGCCACCTTTGACTTTGGGAGTAAAGATTCCACAACGGGTCCACAAATGCTGAGAACATTAAAATCCCTGCTTTTTTTCAATTAAGCAGCTTTAAGGACCCAGTTAAAACATGAAAACAGAGTAAGAAAAAATAACTTTCCTGTGGGACCGAAGCTCTCCACAGCAGAGTCATTCCCTTTTTATGATCGTTATAATTATTAGCAGTGATGGTGATGACAATATATCATTTATATAGCACTTTAGAATTGCACAGAGCTTTCCTACCATCATTTATTAGCTAATCTTCAGAACACTCTTTAGTAATAAGTCAATATCTCTGCCTCCATAAAACAGGTAGGAAACTGAGGCACAAGAGGCTCAAGGCAGTTGTGTAAATTCAGTCAAAAGTAAGTTCGTGGCCTGAGTTGTACACTTGCTGACGTTTGGTAAAAGACAGGCTGAGGCCTGTTAAAAGTGTTAGAGTTTATTTTGAGCAAAAATCACTTCAAAGCAGGCAGCATCCAGTCTAACAAATAGAAAGGAGCTCTGAGGAGCTACACAAACTGAGAATGTGTTTTTGGCAGAAGGGAGCAGGAACCAAGAGGTTATACTAGGCAAAAATCACGTTGGTTTTTGAAAGGTTTTAGGGCTCTAGCTGGCAGATGACCTAACTAGTGCTTATCTGGCAATTCCTGATTGGCTGGTTTAAGATTCTATTTTTGAGAGAGCTGAAACTAATGAAGTTAAGTCTCAGGTTCCTGAGGTGAGGCTTAGCATAAGTGACTCCATTTTGGACTCAGTTTCTTGTTTTTAACATGTTACTAAAAGCAATGCCCTCCGAGACCGACCTAAATCTCACTCAGTAATTCATTTACTGCTTTTAACAGAAGTGACAGACTGGATTGTTTAACCAAATTCTCTGATGTTTTAGGATGCAATCTTAAGAAGATTCCCCCAAAGTGAAAGTTTTTCTCAACTGAGAGGATAATTTGAAGAAAAAAATAAGTGTGTAAATTACACCTCTATCTGTAAAAGGTACTTAATAATAATTACTTAATAAGCCTTTCAAGGTTAATGCCAGAACTCTTTGAAAATACTAATGGGAGAGTTGAATTATATACCTGAAATGTATCAAGTATAACCTGGAGAGGTCATAGGATTATCCTCCTTAGTTAATTTTAGGAATGGCCTATACCTCAATGGTGTCTCATGTACCGCTAAAGGACATATAACATTGAATAATTTAAATAGGAAATGTCAAATTCAATAGGAAATGTTAATACAATTTTCAGATCCATACCCGAGGCAAATTTTAAAGTCTCTGTTATTAGAGATGCTGAGATGCCTAAATTTTACTAATATGGTGCCAGGGCTATTAGCCTAGTTATTCACTTATCTGTATGTCATGTGGGCATTGTATATACTATCTTGGGATTTATTCTTTATAAAGAAGACTCTACCTCTCCTTTCTCTATCTCTCCCCCATGCCATATTCCTCTTCCAATTAATGCAATACAGTGTCTAGCTAAAGTGGACCACCCAGGTTTTCCCTAGTGCAAACTGCCATTCTGTTCTCAAACAAAATAGGATATCTTAATATGCTCTTGCATAACTCATTGGAACTTGGCATTTGTGCTTTTAGTAAAAATATGACAAGTCAAGGACCCATTTTCCTGGTTTCCCCTTAGAGATGCCCATCACCCAGCACCCATTTCATGTCCTGTGGCTGACACACCAGCCCACACACACACAATTGTGGCATGGTCTCTATGGAATCAGAAAACTTCTTTTCTTTTATGGGCTTCCTCATCCTCCAAGCAAGAATTCAAATGTCAATCACTTTTAGTTGAATTTCATGGAGCAGCATCATAAAAATGGCCACCAATCCAATGGCAAATCACTTGATGAATCTCCTTTGAAGAGTTGCCAATAATGCTAATCGTCAAATGGTTGAATCCAGCTTTGTAAAGATGCGTTTGTGAAGAACAGCAATCTCTGTGACTTTGACAAAGGAACTGCTGACTTGCATCACTGTTTGTATTTTGATGTGAAAGAGCAAATCGATTTATAGAGCTTTTGCTTACAGATGTAGGATATGATTAGTATGCAGAAAGACCTTTCCACAGTGTCATTTGTTTATTTAGCTGCCTCTGCACTCCGCTCTGATTGTGTATACCTAATTAATGTATACAAAGCTAAAAGAAATAAAACCATGGCTCCACGATCACAGGATACTTTATAGCATGTTATTTGTCACCACTGGGTGGGGGACACTCCAATTTTACTAGCTGCACACTGAATAAAACATATAGACTTATACGACATAACAGTAAAAAATGCAAGAATTTTTTAATCCGTGTTCTTCTTAGCTATTTTAAACTCAGATAGGTGCAAATTAAGGTGTTTAAATATGAAAAGGATGTACTTTCTTTTCTGTCTTGTCTTCGAATTTTTATTCAAAGCAGTTGTTGAGTTTTTATGAAAAGTACCTGTGATTTCTTCCAGAGGTCAAAGTACTTTGTAAAACATCCTGTGAGACCTGAATCATCCTGTTCTTCAAGGCCTCACTATTCAGGCGCTTGAAAATTTTAGCTGAGAAAGAGTTTAAAGTGAAAAAGCAAAGACGCTGGAGACCTTCATGTCAATAATGAATGATCAATAGAAGTCACACACTCAAAAATTGACATTCAGTCAGCAGTTCCCTGTTATTCATGCACATTTCACATCGTCTATTCAGGTTCTGCAAGAGGCATCGGTAGCAAAATGGCAAAGCTGCTGAAATCCTTAGACTACCAAATAATGAAATCCAGAGTGACATCTAGTGACATCCTACATTAGAAGCACTTGCTTTGCATCTCATAAACCCAGGCAAGTTATCCAGCACCAGCAACTAGTTAGACCGTCTGCACAGGGACCAGCACTTTCTGTTAGTCTTGGACTATGCTCTGCAACAGTGTTTGTAACTCCTAGTTGCCTCTAGTGTTTGCCTTGGTACACACTTCTCCTTTTTCAATCACCAAACTATGACAACTTCAATCATTGACTACAAGTTTAAATTGCTCTTTGAATTTCTCCATAGCTATGCAATCCATGGCAAGCCAGCCTCTCACTAGGTCCCGCACTGCTCTCGTCTCTGCTTTAGTAGGAACAGCATGCCAGAATCGCTGCCTTAAATCATGCCAGGGAGCTGCCAGAATAGTTCAGACCTCTCCAAGAGCAGAAGCCAAGGGAGCTGTTATCTTATTGCTGAAACCCAGAACATGCTATCCCAACTAAATCACTGTGTCATGGTCTCATTTGCAATGAATTTCTTTGATCTTTTTTTCTCATGTATTGGGGATTTTTCCCCCCTGGGGAGGGTTGTTCTGAATAATTGTGGCTATTTTAGAAAGAGAGAAAGAAAATTTAAATAGAGGGGTGAAACTGATATAGTGTTAAAAATCAAAGATTCAACACATGTTTTTCATAAACATAAGACATTTTACAATGACTCCTTAACCTGGTGTGAACCTCATTTTGAGTATAACAAAGGCATGTTCACTAAACTTCTCAATACAATGGCTGTCTTTTTTTTTTAAGTAAGTATCTTTTAAATAGAACTGTTCTCTTCTCCCTAGGCTCCTCCTCAAATGGGACATGAAGAGCGTGACACACAAAAAATTAAATAAATTCCCAAGAGCAACGTGCAAAGGTCCATGGGCAAGACATGTTTCCTACAATAACCATAATTAACAGCAGAATGATATAAATCTATCCAATGATTCCGCAACAAGAAAAGAATTAAACTCCCTCCTTGAATATCATTTAAAATATTGGATAAAGAAGACTATGGTGGT
>VMDR010036979.1:0-10355 GCA_007922815.1 Macrotus californicus | reverse complement strand
CATATATATTGTAATTATCCGTTTTATTTATTTTTTGATATTTTGTACAATATAACTTTCAGAATAAAGTTTTAAAATGTCATGGTCTTATCAAATTCTTCAGCTATAATGAAAGAATAGTTACCATATTTGAAATAGTCTAAGTCAGTATGTAAGCAGTGAGAAGGGTCATATGCTCAAATTTCCAATTTGATAACAGGTAGTTAAGTTAATAAATATTTCCTAAGTAGGCTTGTAAATGAAGACTGCTATGAAAGAATCATGCATTATGATTTGTATCATGTTGAAAATAAACTTTTTTTAGCAAATGAAAATATACATTAGAATGCTGAGTAGAGAACAATGTGGGTAAACAATGATTTTTATCATGTGTAAAGATATATGTGATTCTAAAAAAGCAACTCAATGTGCATTAGTCTCAATATCAAACTCATAAGGTTAAATTAATCTGGTGTTCATGTTGATAGGGAAATTATATTCAGTCATTTACTTAACAGCTACTTAGTGAGTTGCCCAGATCAAAGAGAAGAGGGAAAGAAAGCACATCCGTGGGCACGTTTTGAGATGTGAAATACGTGGCATGCTGGACCAGATAGGTGAAGGCTATCGCTGCTGAGGGCTGGGAATACATGGTGGATAATGGAACAGACAGCAGGAGGCAGTGTGAACCAGAAGAGCTTTGTGTGCTGACATCAGATTTGAAATTATCTTGAAAGCATTGTACTCCATTGAAGAATTTTACACAAGGAATGTCACAAGTGGATTATAGTCTTAGGAATATTACTCTACACCATCATGACATTTAGATGTGAAAAGACTAATTGTATGGGATTTCTGCGGAGTAAACAGATGGTAGGAAGGCGAAATTAGAGATTAGTCAAGTATGCCTGGAGATGAAGCATAGGTAAGGGTAAGGAATGAACAGAATGATATAGTTTCTGCAGGGGTTGGATATTGATGATGGTATTGGTTTCCTATTGCTCCTGTATTAAATTACAACAGACTCAGTGAATTAAAATAACACAAAGCCATTATCTTACAGTTCTGAAGATAAAGCTTGAAATCAATTTCATTGGTCTAAACTCAAAGTGACACAGGACTGTGTTCCTGTGGGAATTTCTAAGAGATAATGTTTCCTCTTTTTTCCTTGTGTCTAGAGACCTCTTGCATTCATTGGCTCATAGCCCCTTCCTCCATCTTCAAAGTTAGCAGCACAGACTCTTCAACACCCTCTCTCTTTGGCCTCTGCTTTATGACCCTGACCTTTGATTAGATTGTACTCAACAGGAAATTCTCAAAATCCTTGACCAAATCACATCTTCGAAAGACTCTTGCCATATAAGGTAACATTTCCATAGGTTGCAAGGATTGGTATAGGAACTTTTTTTTTTGGGGGGGGATATTCTATCTACCACAAAAATGAATGAAAGGTGGAATTTTAGACTGACACGTATTTGTCTTGGAGAAACTGATCATTAGTGACACTATTTCCTGGTACAAAGAATAAAAGAAAATGAAAAGGTTGAAGGAAGAGGGAATGAGTTTATTTGTAGTTCAAAATTTTGGATTTGAGCTATCTCAATATGCGACATCATATAGTTAACCAGCTGCAAGTTGGTCATATGCATCAAAACCTTAGGAGAGGGGATTTGGCAAGATATATTGATTTAAGAGTCATCAGTATTTAAATGAATGGTGAGAAGCCTATTTCAGGCTATTAAAGAGTAACCTGTTCTGAGCTACCTGTCCTCCTGTAAACAGCCATAAAACCTGACAAATATATAAGGCAGTGGTTTTTAAGCATTAAATAAATATTGAAAAATATTTGAATTTTTCCAGTTTAATAAAATGCACTAACTCTGAGATTTCAGAAAGCTTGTGAACACTAAGGTAAACAGAAAGAAAAACACATATAGACATCAATTCATCCTAGAATGTTATTTTTTTAAAGATTTTTTAAAATTTATTTTTAGACTGGGAAGAGACGGTGAAAGAGAGGGAGAGAAACATCAATGTGTGGTTGCCTCTCATGCGCCCCCCACCAGGACCTGGCCCACAGCCCAGACATGTGCCCTGACTTGGAATCGAACCGGCAACCCTTATGGTTCTCAGGCCGGCACTCAATCCACTGAGCCACACCAGCCAGGGCACCATCCCAGAATGTTATGAAAAAGTATTGTTAAAAGTTTTAAGGGCTATATTATTTGATTTTATCCTAACAAAAACAGGGATTCTGGATCAGAGAAAACACCAATTATTTACTTAGAAAGCATTGTAATGTGGGATCCCCACACCCCAACCTCACATAGAGAGGTGCAATGGGAGCAGATGTCAGCTGTATATGGGGGGGACTCTATAACACAAGATGGAAACTCAAAATAGAAGAATTTGGAGCTTCTATGGTGTGGTTGGTACCACAGATAACCCTTCTGAAAAGTCAGAATGACTTCTGTTAAAAAGTGCTGAACAAATCCTGTTTGGGAGCAGGGGCAAGTCCCTGGTTCATTACTCTTTGGAATGCAAACATACAGCTCAAGGAGAGATAAATCTGTGTGTTTCTGGAGATACCTAACATTTATAAATAACCACCAGGGATTGTTTGCCCTTTGCTCATTCTTTAACTCAGGTTGCCAGTAGTTTTTGCTCAGAATGCCTTGATCATGCCAAATCATGAAAAGATTAGCTGTTTTCCAAAACTCTATGCCAATAAATTTAATGTAAATGAAATCATCAAATTTCTTGAAAACTACAATTGCTTATAACAGTTTTATTAGTAGTCACCAAAAGTTGGAAAGAGATGAGATGTCCATCACAAGATGGGAATGAGTAAACAAATTGTGGAGTATTCACATGATTGAATAGTGCTTAACACTATAAAGAAAAGTTCTATAGATGTAATATGAATAAATCTCAAAGAAATCCTGGGTGGGAAAAAAGCTTTACACAAAAGATATACTTACTCTATTATTTCACTTATGTGAAATTCTAGAATAGATAAAACTAGCGACATGAGTAATTGTTTCTGGAATGGGCAGAGGCAGTCACTGACTCTGATAGGGCTTGAGGGAAATTCCTGGGGTTATTCAGTGTTCTGTAATGTAAAAGGGGCTTGGGTGGCACAGGTTTATGCATCAATCAAAATTCAGCAAATGAATACTTATCCTTGCATACCACATTGCATGTACATTTTATTTTAAAAACTCTGAATACTGAATACTGATGCACATGTTGAAATATTAGGGAAAAGTGAGCTAATGTCTGCAGTACATTTTGATCTCTGTAGTTTCCATTGGACGGGCAAAAGGGATGATACATAAATAGATCTGTAATAAAGTGAATATAGTAAAATGTTGATAGTTGAATGTAGACACAATGCGTTTGAGAATTTACTACATCACTCTTTCAGTGTGGCTGTGTGCTTGAAATGTTTCCCAATAATCACATAGAAATGATGCTTCAAATGCACACTTCTAATACATCACAATATTACATATAGTGTGTGATAGACAGAACCCATTACTTTTTGCCAGATATTGTGTTGCCGTTCCCTAGAGTGACCCTCCCGTTGAAAAGATTATGCCTTCCTGTCTTGTTGTATTCAGGTGTGGCTATTTCACTTACTAATAGTGTAGAAGTGACAAGTGTCGTTTCTGAACAGAAAGGTTAGGAATGAGAACAAGAACATGGTTTGTCATTTTGTTATTGTCGTTCTGCCTCTGCTATAAGCCTGGGACCCTCCAAGTAGACTCTCCTCTGTGAGCCTAGTACATCTTCCTGTGAAGATGATGTGGACAGAGCCATCACTGATCCAAAATGAATGTGCAGGAGGGAAGGCAACAAACATTGTTCTTAGAAGCCTTGGAAATGGTGTTTGTCGCCGCAGCATTGTCTGCTCGATTCCGGTGTTTTAAGGAGCAGGAGAATTAGAAGACATGTGATTGATTGATTAATAGATAGGTAGGTAGATATAACTTGCTTTCATATTAACTAACTAGCAGATTTTAGGAAAATTGTTGAGCATCTGGGAAATGTTAGCTTTTAAGTTTTCTTGTTCCATCAGATAACAACATTAATGGCATGAGATAGCATCTTAGAATTTAAATCTTCTGTTCCTCCTAACTTAGCTGGGAGTAGTCAAAATATCTTCAGTGGTACAATGTAGTTTGGTGGCAGAATATGCCTTTTCTTTCTCTTTTCATGTCAGTTACAATACATAGCAGCCTATCTGTGGCAGATGTTCTTTCAGAAACTATTTGGCTTCTTGGTGATTTACATTAGCAATTGTATTAAAGGCTGGAGGTACTAAATTTCTTTGATGCAGAATCAAGCCAGAGACAAAATGGAAACCAATCTGAATAAATAGGGCAATTTCTTATATAAGGATGCATTACCCTATGCCAAAAAGTCCTTTCCTAATTCTTA
This sequence comes from Macrotus californicus, assembly GCA_007922815.1. NCBI lineage: Eukaryota > Metazoa > Chordata > Mammalia > Chiroptera > Phyllostomidae > Macrotus > Macrotus californicus. The sequence continues at coordinate 5,933 of VMDR010036979.1, read as the reverse complement.
ATTGCCTTACATATGAAACTTTCATTTCTTTTTTTAATTGAGCCTTTCCTTTTTATTTTTTTATGGCTTTGTTATTTTTATTTATTTTAATTTTCATGTTTTACCCCTTCCCTCTCCTCCACCCAGCTTACTCAGCCCTTCTATAGCTATTCCTCACCCTATTGTTCATATCCATGGATCCTACATATACGTTTCTTTTCTTATTAAAGATTTTATTTATTTATCTTTAGATAAAGGGAGGAAGACAGAGAGAGAGAGAAGCATCAATGTGTGGTCACCTCTCACACACCCCCTACTGGGGATGTGGCCCGCAACCCAGGCATGTACCCTGACTGGGGATTGAACCAGTGACCATTTGGTTCACAGACTAATGCTCAATCCACTGAGCCACACCGGCCAGGCCTCATACATGTTTCTTGACTAATTCCTTCAACTTCTTTCTCACATACTTCCCCCCTTTCTTCTCTCCTCTTACCACTGTCAATCTATTCCATGATTCTATGTCTGTAACTTTAGGCCTCTGGTTCTGTTCTGCTCATTAGTTTATTTTGTTCATTAGATTCCTCTTATAACTGAGATCATGTGGGATTTGTCTTTCACCAATTGGCTTATTTCACTTAGCATGATAATCTGCATTTCTATCCATGCTGTCTCAAAAGTTAGGATTTCCTTCTTTCTACTGTACAAATATTCCATTGTGTAAATGTACCACAGTTTTTTTTAATCTACTCATCTACTGATGGGCTCTTAGGTTGTTTCCAGCACTTGGCTATTGTAAATAGCACTGCTATGAACATAAGGGTTCATAAGTTCTTTTAAATTGGTGTTTCAGGATTCTTAGGATATATTCACAGTAGTGGAATCGCTGTTCCATTTTTAATTTTTTGAGGAAATTCCATACTGTTTTCCATAGTGGCTGCACCAGACTGCATTCCCACCAAGAGTGCACTAGGGTTCCCTTTTTCCACATCCTTGCCAGCACTTGCTATTTGTTGATTTATTAATGATAGCCATTATGACCAGTGTTAAGTGATATCTCATTGTGGTTTTAATTTGCATCTCTCTCTGGTGGTTAGTGATGTTGAACATTTTTCATATGTCTGTGGGCCCTCTGTATGTCCTCCTAGGAGAAGTGTCTGTTCAGGTCCTTTGCCCATTTTATAATTGGTTTATTTTTCTTCCTGGTGTTGAGCTATATGAAATTTTTATGTATTTTGAAGATTAAAACCCTTGTCTGATGTATCATTAGCAAATATGTTCTCCTATACAGTCAATTCCTTTTTTATTTTGATGATGATAGCAATATTTTTGCTGATATATCTCCTAGGGCTAGGGAAATAAAGGCAGAAACAAACAAATGGGACTATATCAAATGAAACTTTCATTTGTTGCCATTGCATTATTTGGTAAATACCATATTCCTACAGTAAAGAGCATGCATCTTTTTTTGACCCAATAACACTTGTATCTATCAGGCCTTTGTGCTACATGTTTGTATCTCCAGATATGATGACTTTCAGGAAAAAAGAAAGAAAGAAAAATAAGTCACTAAATTACATAGCACTCCTAATCCCACAATCCTGATTTTAAGAAGCATCTGACATATGGAAAGGTCAAACCAATAGGGCAGCAATGATATTGACCCTTTCCACTTTAACAACCTAACAGATTCTCAGTAACCAGTACTTGTGAGAAGGTAAAAACACAGAATGACAAGTTTAAGAAAAGGAAGACAAACTGGTCAGAGGGAAAATGAAGAATCATCGTATGGAAAGAAACAACATATATGCAGATGTGGGGTGATTGACAGCCTTAAAAATTGAAGAAAATACTGACATAAGGTAAGGTACAGGGTCAGATTTCCTTGGAAGCTGAATTTTATTTGACTTGGATGGCAAATGATTGTAGCAATGCACAAAATAGTAACTATATTTTTTCCTTAACCTTTTTCTAGATATAATATTTAGGAGATGCCAATTTCGAGCAGACTCAAAATATTGACTCAGCTTTAAAGAGAATAGATTCCTATGTTGTAAAATAAAGGGTTCTTTTAGTAAATGATTATAATAGATAAGAGGTGATACAAAATGGCTTTAGCTATTTAAATACACAAAAATGTGATTAAAATGTGTATTGGAATTTGCTAGTTCCTTTTTCTGGATTTTTACCCTAAAAAAAAAAATTAAGTCCCTGATAGGTGTGGCTCAGTGGGTTGGGCATCATCTCCCAAACTGAAAGGTCATAGGTTCAATTCCTGATCAGGTCACATATCTGGGTTGCAGGCCAGGTCCCCAGTTGGGGGCATGTGAGAAGCAATGAATCACTGTTTCTCTTGCATGTCAATGTTTTTCTCCCTTTTTTTCTCTCTAAAAATAAATAAATAAAATCTTTTAAAACATTAAGGCAGATATATGATCAGTCTGGAAGTGGTGTGAGAGTAGGCATTATCTGAGTCAGGACAGCTGGCTTCAAGGGCAAGACCAGCCCATGATAGTCTACTGATGTTAGTTCCTAAAAACTGCATTGGCGTTTTTATAACTTTAGCTCTGTTTGCTTTTTTCAGTGACAGTTTACATTCAATACAGTATTAGGCAAAAACAGGTGAGGGGATTGAGAAGCGCCAGTTGGTAGTTACAGAATAGTCATGGGGATGTAAAGTACAGTATAGATATGGAGTAGCCAAAGAACTTATACATGTGACCCGTGCACATGGACAGTGGTGTGCGGACTGTCTGAGGGAGTGGGGGGTGCTGGGTGGAGGGAGACAGATTGGGGTAACTGTCATAGCATAAATAATAAAATATAATTTAAAAAAGTAGGTTTACATTTCTGAGTATGTGAAGCAGTTTATTTTTTGTTTATTAATTATTATATTATATTCCATATGGACAGCTGTAAATCTCCTTTTTCCCTACCCTGTATTATTTTGTCTTAATTTCAGGTGTACAGCATAGTGTTTAGACAATTACATGCTTTACAAAATAATCCCCTTTTTATTTCAAGTACCCACCTGGCACTGTGCAGTTATTGCAATATTACTGTCTTTATTCCCTTTTCTGTAGTTTACGTCCTCATGACTGTTTTGTAACTCCCAATTTGTACTTCTTAATCCCTTCACCTTTTTCACCCAGTCCCCCAACCCCCTCCTTCCTGGCAACCATCAATCTGATCTCTTTATCTATGTCTTTTTCTATTTTGTATAACTTTAGCTCTTATTATTTAAATCATCATAGGACAAGTAGCCAGTTTTTCTTTCTTGAGTTTCTATAAAGTTTCTCTTGATATTATTCCTCTTGAGTTCAGTTCCTAATTCTAGCATGATTTTTTTCTGTCTTTATCGTTTTGCACATTTGCCCCTTCCATCTCTCTTTCTCATTTTAATGAGTTGGCACCAAAACAAAGATAAACAAAACCTGTCACTTCTTGTCCACTGATTTGTGCAGGTATGTGCTTGGGTCTGAGTATATTTGGCTATGGCAGAGACATGGGAGAGGGCGACAAGGAAGGATGGTGTTAAAGAAAATGCGTAAGAACTCGGAAAGTCCATACTTGGAGAGATGGAGCAGTTGCCAAAAATGGGACAAGAAAAGAAGGAAGAATCGTTAGGGAAAACACTCAGTGCTTCTACTTTTTCATATAGGCTTTGGTTCAATGTTTACATTAAAACAAAATTTGGGAGATAGTGGATTACACTTTATTTAGAAGCAGAAGAACAGCAGTGATTGTGCAACAGATGTAGAAGAGAGACGAAGAAAATGCCCTGGAATAAATATGGCGAATGCTGCCTAAAGCTGTGCAGTAGACATGAGACTGCTTCCATGATGGCAGTAGTTCAAGGACAGAGGCAGGAGGGTGAGCGTGGAAGTGGGGTCAATGTGAAGTAATGGGGGTGTGAAAAAGTATTTTCTAATGTTTGTTTCTGTTAGGAAGAAAGGGTGAGGGGAGTTCAAATACATGGAAAGTTTACTCAAACTAAGGGGCCCCTCAGAGAAAGAAATGGAAAACCTAATCTAGGGAATGACGGAGATTGGAGAATTTAGTGGAGGAGTTGGGGAGGGTTTATAAGCTCTCATTCTGATTGGATTCGAAGATAAGAGGAGAAAATCAGTGAAAGGGTCCGAGGAAATAGTTGATCATTGCTCCATATTGTGTAATCATGTAGTAGCCTGGCCTTCAGATGACCTTCTGAAGCTTAGAGAATCCTGAGAGCAGAATTGTACCAGGGGGAACTGTAATAGTTAGGAGTGAAAATTAGACCTCACTAGACTAAGGTTCAGCATGAGGGTCAGTTCGAGCAATTTTCCAAAACTCTCATTCATAGAAAACCACAGATTTGAGCTCTATTCGTGGTCAGCAAAAGAGCAGCAGACATAGGCTGTAGAAATAAAGCAGAGTCTGAGGTGAAATGGCTGATGTTTCAGAGACATACAATGAAGAGGATTTATCGGTATCCTTCTTTTTTTTTAGACAAGGAAGGAAGACATCATTCTCAAAAGCCTTCAGGGACAGGAAGTCAGTTAAAGCCGAGCGTGATGGGACAGGCAAGGTCAGGAGGAAGTTGCTCCTTTAAATTGGCATTGGATTGCTGCAAAGAGGGAGGCGCTCCCTTTAGAGAGAACCAGGTCCGCAGCCAACATTTGGTGACGTTAGTGACCTGTGTATGATCCAGCAAAACTGTCTTCCATTCTGAATTTTTCACTTCTTTTCAGTGAGCAGCACACTTTTCCACGAGTACATGCTCGTTTGCTGAGAGTCACTAGAGCAGAGGAAAAGAACAAACTGGCTCAGCTGGGAGTTGGGGACAGTGGTGGCTCCATTTTCAGATAAAAAGAAGGAAATAAGATCCCAGGATAAAATGGCAGTCCGTGTGCATTAAAAGACATGGTCCCTTATGATCAAAGGGGGGATATCTGAGTGCATGAAAATTTCTAGAACAGTCTAACCTTCCACTGGGGCTTTGTGCACATCTGATCAACAAAACTCCTGACTGAATCTTGTTATATTTATCTGAGCAAGAATTTTGGGGGAGGCTATTAATTTATTCTATTTTAAACTAACATTATCACATGATTTTTTATTCCATAATGATTTCCTCATCATTGCAAAGCAATACATTTCCCTTTGTCTTGGCAAATATTCCAGACCTAGAAACAAAACGGTGACATCGCATCACTGTGTATGTCTGTCCCCAGGTTCAGAGACTAGGCCTCATAAGGGGCTTGAAGAAAAGCGGTATGAATGAAATGTAATAGAAGGGAACAAGATCACCTCTCTATCCCTGGTAACAAAAGTAAGAGATATGCCAAAACATTAGAGTGATAAATTATTACTATACTTAAATAATTTTTTAAAATATCAACATTTTAAGATAATGCTCTTTTAAAAAGTAAAATGGACTCAGAATGACCGTTCAGACTATGGGTTAGAGGGGTCTGTGTGCTCAGATTCCTGTACAGTGAGGCTGGTGAAACTGTGAAAATGCTCTGAGGCATGACCAGGCTCTCTGACCGCACTATGCCCAGTCTCGTGTAAGCTTGCATCATCTATTCTGTTATGGACCACTAGGGTCTGAAGTTTATGTGATCACTGTAATTCTTAAAGTTATATCAGGTATTTATGCAACAATTCAAAGCAGATAATATATATGTATATACATGTGTATGTATATATGTGTATATATACAGATAAATATACATTTATTTATATAAATATACATTTATGTATATACATAAATAACATTAATCTGTATATGAACATATACATGTATATGTGTATGTATATATATACACATTATGTGTATATATATGCATGTATATAAATATACAGATATATATGTATATGTGTGTGTGTATATCTTTTTCTTTTAAAATGTTAGTTGTATTTATTTTTTAGCTGCGGGCCATCATTTTTATTTTTGAAGCTTTTATCAAATT
>VMDR010036978.1:0-10353 GCA_007922815.1 Macrotus californicus | reverse complement strand
TGTAAAGTGGTATCTCATTGTGGTTTTAATTTGCATCTCTCTGATGGCTAGTGATGCTGAGCGTCTTTTCATATGTCTCTGGGCCCTCTGTATGTCCTCCTTGGAGAAGTGTCTGCTCAAGTCTTTTGCCCATTTTTTAATTGGGTTGTTTGTCTTCCTGGAGTGGAGTTGTGTGAGTTCTTTATATATTATGGAGATCAAACCCTTGTCTGAGGTATCATTGGCAAATACATTTTCCCATTTAGTTGGTTCTCTTTTCATTTTAATGCTGTTTTCTTTAGCCATGCAGAAGCTTTTTAATTTGATGAGGTCCCATTTGTTTATTTTTTCCTTTATGTCCCTCGCTTTAGGGGACATATTGGTGAAGATATTGCTGTGTGGAATGTCTGAGATTTTCCTGCCAATGTTTTCCTCTAGGACTTTTATGGTGTCGCGACATATATTTAAGTCTTTTATCCACCTTGAGTTTGTTCTTATATATGGTGTAAGTTGGTGATCGAGTTTCATTTTTTTGCATGTAGCTGTCCAGATCTCCCAACACCATTCATTGAAGAGGCTATTTTTACTCCATTTTATGCTTCTTTCCCCTTTGTCAAATATTAATTGACCATAGAGACTTGGGTTATTTATCCCTATTTTATAGATACAGAAATGGAAGCTTGGATCCTTAAGCAGGCTGTGCAGAGCTAGGATCTTGAATATGGTTTTGCCTGGCCACACAAGCTGTGCTTCTGACCAGGGCCCAATTCAGTACATGATCCAGCACAGGCCAGAACAGAGGCGGGCAGCCTCTCAGGCAGGAAGAACAGAGCCACTGTGGAGAGGGAGGTGGTGGCTTACACATTTAGACCCGACAGCACAACTTTTGAGAACAGCTGGCTCTTCTGGGACTTTGGCTAGATACACATGCTTCCGGGGATAAGGAAGGGAAGGGGAAAGGGACCAACATTTATTGTGCACCTTCTGTGTGGCCAGCACAGGCACCATTTCATTTAAGTCTCCAACTACTCTGTGAAAGAAGCACATTATTTCCACTTTATAGGTGAAGACACTGATGTTCAGAGGTAAAAAGACTTGTCCAAGGTCACACAGCTGTTTGAGGCAGCTGAGATCCCAGGCTAGGTCTGCCTGGCTGTAAAGTGCCTCTAACACACTCTGTTTGCCATAGAGGGTGGTGACAAGCTAGGACCACCCAAGTTTCTAGCCTGGGAATGGGCCCCCTCAACTTTTCTGACCCCCTCAAGTTGGACTCTAGCCTTTCTGGGGGTCGAGTTGTTCATGAGGTTTCTACCTGAGCTTCAGGGTAGTAGAGTCTGAGAGAGAAACAGAGAACCCTGACTCAGTCTGGCGGCCGTTCCACTGTGGGTTCTTTGATATACAGCACAATTCCCAACAGAGTCTGCCATGTTTTCTAAGTGAAGTAATCCACATTCATCAGAGAAAATTCATAAAGATAGGAAGAAAGAAGAATGTCATTACCCTGTAGTTTCTTCCATACAACAAAGAAAACTTTGTTACATTTCTCTCTATTTTTTTTCTATACCTAAATGAAAGTGACGTCTTCCCTCACTCATTGATGTTATACTTTACATACAATTTTAATGTGACAGATACTAGCTGGTTGACTAGTCATTTCCTCTTCTTTGCTGATAAGACCATGTTCCTACCGACAACATTTATTGGGGGTCGTCAATACTGAACTGTCTGAGTCCAAATGACATTCCATGACTCTCTTACCCAGCATCCCTTCCAGCTAAGCCAGTTGTGGAACCTGGTCCTGTTCCGTGAGATGAAATGAAACCTCAGCTGAAGAGTTTTTGTGAAAATATTTATTTTCTTAACAAAAGGGAGAGAGTGACTGTGCTACAACCTACAACCTCTTCTTCCAAGTCCCCTTTTTCTTACCACAAATACAGATGTCATGTCTGGAACTGAGCAAGCCATCTTGAGACCATGAGGAGAACAGCTCAGAGAAGCACAGGGGTTCTCTCACTTCCATAATCCAGCTATGAACTAACCCAAGTAGCTGCTTTTCTCAAGACTGCTTATTATGGAAAAAAACCACTAAAGTCTGCATATCTAAGCCACTGTTAGTTGGGTTTTCTGTTTTTGGCAGGAAAATCCTAATGGATTAAGTATTCTGTCTTTTCAACAACTTGATATTCTATGACAAGCTTTTTATGCTAATCCCAGACTTCCAACCTCCAAAACTGTGAGAAATAAATGTTTGTTGTTTAAACCACCCAGTCGATGATATTCTGTTTTAGCAGCCCATGTTGATGGAGGCCAGGATGGCTGGGATACACAGAGCAAAGCACTGGAAAGAAGCACTGCACAGAGAGGGAGAGCCCTGGAGGTCTGAGAAGGTCCGCTCAGGTCCACACTGAGTACTGATCAGTGGTGCATGTGTGTGAGGAAACCACCAGAGGATGGGGAGGGGGGAGGGCTATTAGAAGGATAATTGAGGAATTTTATAAATAACTTTATTCCAATAAATCAGATAACTTAGATAAAACATTCAAACTCATTAAAAGATGTCATTTTAAAAGAAAGAGGTTATTTGACTAGCCATATATTTATTTTTCAAACTGAATGTGGAATTAAAACCTTTTCACAAAGAAAACTCCAGGGGGATGGACTGGATAGAGGAGGGCAAAGGGGGAAACATTGGGACAACTGTAATAGAATAACAATAAAATATTTTTAAAGAGAAAACTCCAGATCTAGATGGATTCACTTGTGAATTCTCACAATCCTGTGAGGAAGAACTGTTTGCAAGTCTGTACTAACTCTCCTAAAAAATTTAGGTGGAGGGAGTAGCTCCCAGCTCCTTCTGGGAGGCCAGCACCCCTCTAACATGAAAACTGAAGATCTTACAAGCAAAGGAAACTGCAGACCCATGTCCCTCATGAGCACACATGCAAAAATTCTCAACGAAATTCTAACAAATTGAATCCAACTATATATGTGGAAGGTTAATATAGCATGTTCAACTGTTAGGTGAAAATAAACTGAGTTGAGAGGCAGAGAAGCCTGCTAGGATGAAAACAGGCTTCAGAGGGACTCAGTCTGGGCTCCAGCCCCATCTGGACCACTTCCCAGCTGTGTGACCTCAGAGGGTGATGATGATGATGATGATGATGATGATGATGAAGGCAATGGCTTCTCCCATTTCTTGAGCACCTGCTATATTCATGGCATCATGTGCTTAAATACTTCACCGTGCTTAATCCTCAGAATAGTCATGTGAAGTTCGTATTGTTGTCCAAATTTTACAGTTTAAGAACTGAGGCTTAGGAAGGTTAAGTAACTTGCTTGAATTTAGTAGAGACCAGACTGGGATTTGAACCCAGATCACGATCGAATGAGATGACTACTAAGCAGTTGGCACAGCACTCTTAGACAAACCCTCTTTATTTATTTATAGATGTGCAGTCAGTCCCCTCTTGAACATGAAACTTCTGCTTCAGATGCCAAGAATGCCAGATTCAAGAAGGTCACCCTGTTTTAGGATGTTCCCTCTCACTTGCCCAAGACATGTGTGGCCTGGGAAGGAGCCCTCCGCTGTGGATCCAGGCATCGGGGCTCCAGCCCCTGCTATACAGTGTTCTCTCTCCCTCCCCCACCCAGAGGAGAACTAGACTGACCCTGAATACTGCTCACTTTTTGCTGTCAGTATAGGGCCTACCATTGACTGAGCCCTTCTACCATAGATACCAGGAGGTGTGCTAAGCACCTTACATGCGCCTTCTTCACCTTCAAAGCAGTGTTTTCTGTTCTAAGTATGAAAATTAGGCTCAGAGAGGGAAAGTGATTTGCTCAAGGTCATACAGTGAGGAGGTGGTTAGCATGAGCATTCAACCACCGGTCTGTCTGGCCTCTTTTTTTTTTCTGTATTACCCAACAAACACTGGCTCTGTGTCTTGAGGGTTTCAGAACCTAAGCCTGGAGAAGGGAAAGATGCAGAGAACCAACAAAGAGTCAAGAGAGAAAAGACATCAAAATCCATGACTAGACTGTGCAACATCTACTTCCTGTGCCCTGGGTGGGGCTGCCCCTGGTCAGGTAGTTCCCAGCTCACAGCCCCCATATCCAGGAGACCATATAGTGTCCAAACGCAGACACATTTTGAGAGTGAAAGGGAGTATTTAAAATAATTATAGGAGTTAATTAATCTACAACAGGAACAAAGCAGAACTGTTCCACGGGAAGTAGGGTATGAGATCACCCTACCCAATCCCATCCTTGGCTGTCCTACTGTCTCCCCACAGGTGGGCCAATCACTGTGCCTGATACCTGTCACACCTAAAAATTTGAGTTGTCCGAGTGAATGTGCTACGTCTCCAGGGGCCTGAGCAATCACAGTCCCATGCTCTGGAACAGCAACCAGTCCTGCTCAGCTGTTGGCTTGTTCAACTTCATGCTCCAGCTACACTAACAGGACTTCTTTGGACTTTGCTTTGAGAACCTGTCCTTTAAGATGACTTGCTGTTTCCAGCACCCCTCCCAGTTACTAGGACTCATCCAGTCCTGCCCCTCAGGTCCCTTCTGGTGGTCCAGGCCCTATTCCTGCACACAGTTACCCTTTGATGCATAAGTATCACTCGACCTGAATTTCTCATCCCTGACTTCTACCAAGGTAAAAGTATTCCCCATTGGCCTTAAGTCCCCCAGTGCCCAAACTGAACTTCACCTTGCCTTGAACTTGACCTTTGCCACCACACCTTCAGAAATTAAATTCTTCCTTGCTGGACTGGACTATCTCTCTTAGTTGGTCAATGCTTCCCACCTACAAGGCAGGCTCTACCCAGTGAGCTCTGCCCAGCAGCAGTTAATGAGGCTAAGCCAGTCATCTGCCTTTCTCTCTAGGAATTCCAGAAGGACTCAAGGGAGTACTTAGTTGGAGAGAACGTCCTCCAAATGGATCTGAGGATGACTGTATACCTACCCACCTGTGCATTTGTCCACCTGGATCCTACACCCAGCCTTACAGACATTCCCCATCCTGACTGCCCCCACCCTGTAAACCAGTACTGCACCTGGGCCATAGGAATGCTGCAGTAGAAAGATTTGTAACCTGACAGATCTAGGTTCAAATTCAGATGACGCAATGTGTCTGTTATGTGGTGTGAACAAGCCACTCAGTTCTCTGAAACACTCTGTGCCTCCTGATCTATCAGATTCCTTACTGACCTTATTGTGAGGTTAATTACATTATGAGTAGTGCCTGGAATAGCACCTGATAAGAGTAATTGTTCACTTGTTGGTAGTTATTGCTGTAGTAATAGGTTTGGTAGCATTGACACCACGATGAGGTGTGTGGCCTTGGATAATAGGTTTCGATAAATGGTAGTTCTGAGGACACTGGTATTAGCAGCATTTATATCATCTATAGTCAGGCTTAGTTTTATCTACTCGATGTATGGCCTTGGATAAAATGCTTAAGGGCATAAAAGATACACACAAGTGCTCTGAAAGGAAACAAAGCCCATCTTAGTCACACTATGTCACACAGAGATGGCAGCTCAGGCAGAGGACTCCTCCTTCCTCTGTGTCGCAGTGGGAAGAAACTTCAGTCCCCAAATGGAAACTTCACAAGGATGCCCAGCTCATTTGCTCCAGGGGACATGCCTGAAATATCTTGGGGACATTAATTTCCTGGCTGTGACTTCCACCTTCCCAGAGGCCCTGTGCTGCATTTAGCAGCATGGACAGGGAATCCTCAGGGCTTTACAGAGATTAGAAATCCACTCTCCAACCCCATTCTGATAGAAGAGGATCTCTAGTCTGCCAGCAGGAAGCCCCTTCCTCCAGAGCCACTGTTAAGTAAGGCACATATCTCCCCTGTAGGGCCATCGTGCTAAGGAGCAGGGGTGCACTGCTGTCCACTGTATCGCCCAAGACCAACAGAAACCAGGCTGATGCTGCCACAGGAGTAAAGGAGGTGAGTCAAGCAGAAGAACAGGGTGCTGGTCATTTGTAGGTGGGACTGAGGGAGCGCTGGGGGAGTTCCCTTCCCTGGCATCCCAAGAATGGACAAAGGACCCCTACCCTAGTCTTGCCCACTCATTGCAGGAGGGGAGAAGGGTGCATCTGCCCTCACTGAACAAGAGTGGGATCTCCAGCACCCTTTCAAGACTTGCATACCCTTCTCAGGAGCGCCCTCTCACCCCGGTGGGTCCCTGATGAGGCATCTGCTCCCTTCTTCTCTACCAGAACTACTGAGGCTGGGAAGGGATGGGGAGGCAAGGGCAGATGGAGAGAGGGGAGTAGATGTGTGAGTATGGCATTTTCCTGGTGCAAGGTTTTGACTTAATTGTTTCTTCATGGGTGCCTTTGAGAGAGGCAGTAGGCATAGTGGTTAAGAGCCCGGAAGGTCTATGCAGCCAGAGCCCCAGGAGTTAGGCCTGGTCCTCTGACTTACTAGCTTGGTGGAAGGCAGAACAGAATTTGGTGCTAAAGCAGAGAAAACTAGTACTGGACCAGAGCTCCACAAGCAGCCTGCCAATCCCTACTAGATCCTACAGAGAGATCTAAATGAGACAGCCTCTGCCTACCACATGGCTGGGAAGGTAATACATGAAATCTATAAGACTAAACTGGTGGGTAAGGAGGAAACCCCGAGATGCACGCCTTGAAGATTAGTGGCATGTGTAGAAGCAGAGGGATTATGTAAGGCATATGAGCAGATAAATCCTTGAGGGCAGGGTGGTGGAGATCTGCATGGCCTAAGTGGCAGATACTGAGAGAGTCAGGTAGCCTAGAAGGTCTTCGGCTCAGAGAGGAGGCCAGCCCAGATGCCCAGACTGGGACCTTTCTGTGATTGTGCTTTAGCATCATGGCTCAGCAGTTTCAGAGGTACTGGGGAATCCCACAGACTTAAAAAGTTGTTAGAAATGCCTTAAATTCCAGTCTAAGGCGGCATGGGAAAGGGCATGAGAGATGAAATGGTACCTGCTGATGGGTGCACCAGGGAGGGAGGTCACTGAAAAAGTCCAGGGTGGGGGTGTGAACTGGTGGGTGGGAGGGTGGGAGCAGCCCTTATCATCCTGGCTTCACAGTTTGACATTTGCACTGCTAACCAACACTTATTTCTGCAAAGTCTCTCTTCTCAACGTCTAAGAGTCTGAGCATCCTTAGTTCTCTTCCCTTCGCAAGCTTTTCTGATCTGGGACATTTTTCTCCTTCATCCAGTTATTGATGTTCTCTAAAGCTCAGCACAAAAATATCACACCATCCTCTTTTGCTCTTACAACTGCAGGCAACGTTTCTATCTTCCAGACCTTCACCATCCCCCTGCAGCAATCAGTCCCCAAAGTCATGTTTTTAACCCTATCTTCTGGAACCTCAGAAAATGCCATGATGGCTCCTCTCCCCTCCTTCCACTCATCTTCCCATTACCCAAATTGCTACCATTTACTGAGGACTTTTGATAAATCAGGTATTTTTCATGCACTCTCCACTATGGAGGAGGTATTACAGATGGCAATCATGAGACTCTGAGAGGCTGAGTGACTGGGAAGTAGGTAAAAAGCCTGCAAAACTCAGGTGTGTTGACACCTGAACCCACACTCTCTGTACTTTCCTATGCTCTGGTCTCATATCTCCATCTCCAAAAGGAATCTCCCACCAACACAATCCTGTTCAATGGACAGCTCAGCTCCCCATGGTGCTCATGGCACTGGTGCAGTCATAGGTGTCGAACCTGGCATCTCTGGTATCAAAGAATAGCAGAGCCAGAAGGGTCCTTTGGAGTGGTCAAGTCCAACAGCTTCACTTTGAAATGGGGCTTTGAAGTTCGTAGAGGGTTACCCACAGAGTTACCCAAAATCTCACAGCAAAATCAGGGCAGGGTCAGAACCAGGCCCCTGATCTTCTGATTTCCATGCTTGTTCCACTTATTCTAACCCCTTTTACTTGTCTGATGTTTTTACATATTTGCAAAATGTCTTGACATAAGGTGTCTCATATGCTCCTCGCCACTACTCTGTGCCACAGATCTTTCACCTCAATCTAACAGATGGGGAGGCCAATGGATGTGAAGGGACTGGCCCAAGGTCACATAGCTGGGTAAGTGACAATTGCGGGACATTCGGGAAGAGCTGTAGGTAGCATGTCAGGAAGCAGTCACCCTCTTTGCTGCTCAGGGCTATGAGGTCTTTTCTCTGCTTCCCAGCATGTCTGCTCTTCCATCATCAAGGCCACACCTCCCCTTTTCTTCTCTATAGCTTCAGCTCCCCTGGGATTTTCAGTTGCCACTACACCAGTTCTGGCTTGAGAGTATCTCAGGCACTCACAGCCCATTGACACAGGCTTTCAGTGTCATCCTTTTAAATCCTCGGCAGAGAATTGTCTTCCAGTTTGGGATAAGTCTACACCCTTGGTAGAATTTGACAGGGGCCAGGGGTTGGCTGGGTGCCCTGCTATAAACATGGCTACCAGATGCCTTGCCTTCTCTGGGTGAGGGTGGTGTCCAGAGAAGGGCCCATGGGCAGTCAGATAGCCTATATTCTATTACAGGTGTGACTCCAGATCTGACTTACTTCCCAGTGCCAGAGCAGCCCTAGCTTCCTTTCCACTTTCATCCAACTCAACAAAGGTTTGTCCACATATGTGCAACTTTCTGTGCAAGGTGCTGTGTGTGTGACTCAACTCCTATCAGTTCTGTCCTCCCTCCCACAAGGCCAAGGACAGAACAAGGAAGTCCTGTTTGTCTTAAAAAAGCAGGTCACCATGCAGAGCCTTGGCAAAAAGAACCACAGCTCTGTGTCTGAGTTCATTCTCCTTGGCTTCTCCAGTGAGTCACAGGTCAGAATGGCCCTGTTCAGTTTCTTCCTCCTCCTCTACCTCATCACCCTTCTGGGCAACGGACTCATCGTCACCCTGATCTACCTGGATTCACACCTCCACACACCCATGTACTTCTTTCTCAGTGTCCTCTCCTTGGTGGACATGAGCTATGTCACCACCACCGTGCCCCAGATGTTGGTTAATACAGTGTGTCCAAGGACAACTATCTCCTGGGGAGCTTGTGTAGCCCAGATGTTCATCTTCTTGGTCCTGGGCATTGCTGAGTGTGTCCTTTATGCCATTATGGCCTACGACAGGTATGTGGCCATTTGCTTCCCCCTCCACTATACCCTACTCATGAGCCGTGCCATTTGTATCAAGATGGTCACAGTCTGTTGGTCCATTAGCATAGCTGGGGCTCTTATCTACACTGTCTTCACCATGCGTCTGCCTTATTGTGGTCCCTACAAGATAAACCACTTCTTCTGTGAGGTCCCAGCTGTCCTGAAGTTGGCCTGTGCAGACACCTCCTTCAATGACCGGTTGGATTTCATCTTGGGTTTCATCCTGCTTTTGGTGCCACTCTCCCTCATCCTGGCCTCTTATGTCCGCATCTTTGCCTCCATCTTGAGAATCCGCTCATCCCAGGGGAGGCTCAAGTCCTTCTCTACGTGTATTTCCCATGTCACTGTGGTCACCATGTTCTATGGGCCAGCCATGATCATGTACATGAGGCCTGGCTCCTGGTACGACCCAGAGCGGGACAAGAAGTTAGCCCTGTTCTACAACGTTGTCTCTGCCTTCCTCAACCCCATCATCTACAGCCTCCGGAACAAGGACGTAAAGGGGGCCTTTCTGAAGGTATTTCGTGGCAGAGGGACAGCTCAATGACCCAGGATGTTTCAGAGTTGTCCTGAGTCATGAGCAGACTTGATGGGTCTCAGGTAGTTTCATAAAAATACATCAGTTCGCATCAACTTGAGCCTTCCTGGGGTTGTGAGCCACTGAGAGAGGGTGTGGCCACCCCTAAACTGAAGGTCTCCCCATTGGTTGGAAAATTTTCAGCTGCCACCACCAAATGACTCAGTTAAGTATTGAAAGCAAAGGAATTTTTCTGCAATGACTATATGCTTCCTCATGGCTCAAGGTCATTGCTTTATTGCTTTTCCTGGGTTCTTTCCTCACCTTTCTAAGTTTATGTCAGTGCAATGTCATCACAGCCAAATGTTTAATATGTACACGTGCTTTTCCACAGTAAAGGATTTAGGGACAGAAATGACATAAAGAGTAGATAGATTATGCAGAAAGACAGCCATGCACTTATTATTCAGCATTGCTCTCTGCATTAGGTGCTCTAAAATCTAAGCTACAATTATTTTAGACACAGCTGTGTAACAGTATAGCTAATAAGTAATCTGGTCTGGACTCAACTTGTGAAACTGTCTTTGTCCTGGTTTAACATTTTAAATTTCACTTTGATTTTGAGAAAATAAATATATATTTCATAAAATAAAAATATATGTGTTTATATGTATATCTGTATATCATTATACATATATATAT